>BMAV01020035.1:0-34078 GCA_019973955.1 Trichonephila inaurata madagascariensis
TTTGGAGAAAAATTTTTTAAACTTTTAAAAAGGGAAACCGTCTCAGGGATGGAACTGTTTCACAAAGCATGTAAACCAAATACGTACAAGGGTTATGACTCACTATATATCTTAATTGCTAATGGTAATAAAACTGCTCTCCGATCCCCTGAATGGTGAAACAGTAGGTAGCAAACTTAACAGATTTAAGAGAGAGGCTCACTCTATATTACTCGAAACACTCTTTAAGGTATCCGACTACGTTCGGAATCGTTATTTTAAAAAAGTGCATAGATGGATAATTTTCATGATATTTAGTGTCACTTAGAATACATGTATAAAATTGTTTTAAGGACATTTTGACAAAAAAATTTATTTTTATCCTTTTATAAGAAATGCTTATATTATAATAATATTTTACCTGTAAATATCTCAGACCTCTGTACAGAGGCTCAACTATGATTTTTGAAAAATTCACATTATTTTCAGAGTTACAGCAAATTGAAATAATTATCGGCGTTTTTTTCTTTAATTTCTCCCCTCTGTTGTCGTAAAACATGGTTAAACCCACTTCTAAGTTACATATTTAAAAATTCTAGTTGAGCTTCTGTACAGAGGTCTGAGCTATATACAGACAAAATATTATTATAATAGAAGCATTTTTCACAAAGGAGAACATTTTGAAAATGGTTATTCTATCTTCATTTTTTGTCAAAATATTGTACTTAAATAATTTTTATTTGTAATACTATTCTTAAAATAATTTTACATATGTTTTCTCTCTAATCTAAGTGACACTAAATATCATAAATATCATTCATTTATACGCTTTTGCAAAATCACGGTTCCGGTAGCGGATACCTTAATGAAAAGCAGATCAGAAAGCTTTTAAAGATCTCAGTGATATACCGGATGAATTAACAGACAATGCAATAAGCCAAAAAATACAATCACTTTTCCAAAGCAGACTATTCTATTACTCTTCGTAGAATTTGTTGTAAGTCTTAGAGGGAAAAAGTCATGCATTCTTCTTAAAGTTCGATCCACACGTGAACACAAATGAATTTCGATTTTTAAAGGATAAGACAACACTTCCGTCATACGCGTCTAAAATAGTAAAACTGTGAACCGTCAATCTAATTTACATTATGACGGAAATAATTTAAAAAAGTGTGTGTGTATACTTATGTACGCACGTAAGAAGTTAAACTTCTTTGGTCTAACAAGATTAAAATCTTTCTAAAAATCTTTAGCAGGTCAAGATTAGCCAAGGACGAAAGGCAGTCACGAGCAGAGATGAATGATACTAATCTTCAGTCAATCGGACCAGCCAAACCTGAGATAAACGCGATTTAAACAAATTTAAACACCTTTGCACAGGGACAATAGAAACAACAACAAGGGGTGGGGGTATCAGACTGTATCTGGAGATGAAGTGAACCGAATGTGACACCTGAGACCTCATATTGAATGTCTCAGCGGGAAAAATCATTCCTGAGAAAATTAAGACATCCGCCTGAAGAGCCCCCGAGTTATGGTCATTTTAAAATAATTAAAACATTTTAAACAATTAAATAAAATAGAAGCAGAGCACCCAGCAACTCGAACCTCGGACTGATTGTGAGCAAACACAAGAGTAATCCATTAGAACCGTACCGGAGTCTGTAGTTGCAAATGGGTCGGCGCTAGCTCGTGAAAGGAAAAAGAAAGTAACTCCCCCGGGGGGAAGGTAACTGGGACGTAAATGGTCACATACATCCCAACGATAGACAGAGTAGTAGGTGATCCCAAAGTTTCATCCTTATATCTCTGTAATATCGTTACGTCATCAAAAGATTGAACCTCTTAGGAATAAAATGGGGATTCTAATTTTAGTGATAATCCCCCCCCAAGCCCATTATCTACATACGAATTATAACAAATGAAACAGCTCAACGAGGAGAACCTATGGTCCGAATAAAATTAACGAATCTCAAAAATCCTCGGAGAGCTATGCAGGATTTAAAAAAAAATTATAACTAAAATAATTTTAAAATGTTAAATATGGGTAAGGAAATGAGGCTATGGTCCTGAAAAAATATTTAGGATGCTCATAGGAAGAACAATCGAATCCAGCCGGTGCGGTCAACTAAGGTAGCATAGAATTCGAGTTATTTCTGGAGAAGCCCTGTAGGGGGGAGGGGGCCAATTCTAAGTAAAGCTCACGCTAATACGAAAATATGGTGGACCTCCAAAATCAATTTCCAAGCTCAATTCCTTAGAGGGGTGAAATTTTTTCCAGTCCTCATAGGATTAATATGAGAGCATGATATTATAGTGCTTAAGCCCTCCCCATGCCTACACAATGGGAATGAAGCAGATGACTGGATGGGTCTCGGCGAGTAGAACACTTGGGTTTCCCAAATCTAAAGTCCGAGACCAGAACAAGAGCCAAGATATTGTGAATGTAAGCAAATTTAAAAAGTTTAAGATAATTAAAAACTATGGCAGAAATAGCCCTATGAGCATAAAATTATAATAACTGGAAGAGCATATAGAGAGGGATCGAATGAGCCAGGTTCGAATGGACTGTGAGGCTCAAGTGCCGAGATATCGGCCAAAAAGAGGGGGAATGCTATGGTTTATAACAATAATATCCCCCCAAAATCAGTCCCATAGCACCAAAAAAGTGGCATGTTAAAATATTAGAAAACGTGTGCAGCGCGCATCGGTGTCGTGAAAGTATGCGCTCGCATCCGTGACGGTGTGCAGCGCATCGAAAGAATTACCCTCATCCTTTTTCCTAAAGCCCAAAAAAGTATAATTTTAAAATAAATATACAATAAAAAAAGGCTTTTTAATTTGCTACAATGTAATAAAATGTGTTTATGTTCCATCGCAAATGCGTTCGTAGTAAATCATCTATAATCATATACTTTCAATTGTTATATAAATTGGCTTAGGTTTTACGTACATGAAACACAATATAAAGATTAATTTATTAATTTTTTTTTTAATTTCCTGTAAGTATGTTTGGTTTAATAACAAAAGTATTAAAAAAATGCATCAGAAAAGCTCCGTAGGCGAAGGACGATCTTTCCCTACTAGTAGTGGCGTCAGCAAAGCAAAGGTTCGCAGACACGGGTGGTATAGCTCAGTGGTAGAGCATTCGATTGCTGATCAAGAGTCCCCGGTTCAAACCCGGGTGCCCCCTTTTTCAGGGAAATCAGAAGAAGTACTTTTTTGAGAAATTCGAAGGCGGGAATGATCTGTCCCGTTCTGCATATTTGTAATCAAAGCATTTTCGTATCCATTGCTACGGAACGCAAAACAAAGGTTAGCTAACGCGAGGGTTCAGCTCAGTGGTAGAGCATTCGACTGTAGATCGAGAGGTTCCCGGTTCAAACTTGAGTGTCCTCTTCTGCGGGAAGAGAAAGGTTTTTGAGGATTTCGAAAGCGCCATTGATCTGTCCCGTTCTGTATATTTCCTGAATAAACATTTTCGTATCCGTTCCTACGCAAACAAGGTTCGCTGACGCGAGAACATAGCTCTGTGTGGTAGAGCATTCGACTGCAGATCGAGACATCTCCGTTTCAAACCCGGGTGTCCCCTTCTTCAAAGAAGTGAAGATAAATGTTTTTTCGAGAATTTCGAAGGCGCGGGAATTGGTCTGTCCCGTTCCGTATATTTCTAGACAAAGCCTTTTTTTTTATCCGTTCCTACGGAATGCAAAGCAAAGATTCGCTGCCGCGGGGGTATAGCTCAGTGGTAAGACATTCGACAGCGAGAGGTTTTCAGTTCAAACCCGGGTGTCTCCTCCTTCAGGGAAGTGAAGAGAAATATTTTTTCTGAAAATTTCGAAGGCGTGGAAATGATCTGTTCCGCTCTGTATATTTCTAGACAAAGCGTTTTCGCATCCGTGACGGGTTTACGTCACATCCGTGACGGTGTGCACACGCATCGTAAAAATTGTTTCAAGAATACTATGGCAAAAAAAATTTATTTAAATACAATATATTTTTGGCAAAAATTAACTTAGAATACCCTTTTTTCCAAATGTTCTCCTTTTGTAAAAAATGCTTCTCTGGTATTAATATTTTGCCTGTATATAGCTCGAACACTCTGTACAAGAGCTCAACTAAATTTTGAAACATAACGGAAGTCCCGGTTTTATCCATGTTTTACGAAAACAGAAGGGTGAAATTTTAAGAAAATACGCTGATAATTATTTCAAATGGTTTAACTCTGAAAATAATGTGAATTTTTTCCATCATAGTTGAGCCTCTGTAGAGTCTGAGCTATATGCATTCAAGACATATTAATAGAATAGAAGCATTTTTTTACAAAAGGAAGACATTTGGGAAAAAAGGGTTATTCCTAAGTTTATTTTGCCCTAAATATTGTATTTAAATAATTTTTGTCATAGTATCCATAAAACAATTTTATATATGTATTCTAATCTAAGTGACACTAAATATCATGAAAATTATACATTTATGCACTTTTCTAAAATCATGGTTCCGAACGTAGTCGGATACCTTAAAGAAAAAGCGAATTCATACAAATAGAGCGTTTATTTTTATTGTTTTTTTATGTTATTAGTGATTTTTTCACATCAAGTTTCTATTAAAGATGTTTGAAGATAATGAATTTCTCTGTTAGGGTTAGCATATGAGTTTGTTTTTATGGCAATAGATGGCATTTATATTTTTGGTATACATAGTATTCTCTTTCATTATGTAAACTAACTCTAGTTTTTGTCGCCGAGTGTGTAGACTGTATTTTATCCCTGCTAATCTTGCACAAATAATAAAATTAATTTTGCATGTATTATTTTATTCAATTTTAGAAAATTGAAAACCTTATTCTTCACTTTTTAATACTTTAAAGCAAAATATGTGTATTTTGGGGGGAAGGAGAGGGAATATTCTAAAGGATGCTTGAAATAGCTTCAGAGATCAATTTGATAAAATTTATTTAATTTTGGGAGAGAAAAAAACTAAACATTTATAAGAATGCTAAAATAAAATAAAACACCGATATTGTCGATAATTTTAATTTTTTAAAAAGAGATTCTATTTTATTACAACATAGATCTCGAATTTTGTTGTAAGAAACAAACAAAATGTAAATGGCATGTAAAATTTTTAATTCATTAATATATTAGCAAACCATTTTTAGATACGTAATCAAAAAAACAGTTGTTATATGCTACAAAAGCTGTAGTATATAACAACATTTGAAATGCCTTTTAAAAACATTGGATATATTAGTTGTGAAAGTTTGCATTATAATATAGTTACAATACATATTTATTATTTGTTACTACTTTTCAGACTATATTTACACTTGATACTAACAGGCAAAACATAAAATAAATAAATAAAACCGATCGTATATTTTTTGTTTTATGTATTTCAATCTGAAAATAAATGAATAAGGATACAGTTGTGAAATTAATAGCTTGAAATGCGAATCGTCTTAAAACATTAAAAACAGCATCCATGTTTGACAGCAACTGATGGAAGAATGATTGACCCGTGGCGGTGTGAAGGCAAATCTCTGTTCATTCAGAATCGCTGTGAATTGGAAAGATCGCTACAGACTCGGAATCGTTTGGTGTGAAGGGAGCCTTATGCACAGTTTTATTATTTAAATGTTTTTTAGCATTCAAAATGAAATACGACATAGGGATGTTAAGAAAAGAAACATTATTAAGTATTATCTTGAATTAGAGAGAGGCAAGGCGTACAACAGATACGTCCATGAGATGGAAAGAAGGATACCAAAAGTAAAAATAAATATTTCTATTACAACTAAAAATGCAGTGTAGGAGAAGGGACAAAGGTATTTAATCAATATTCTGATATTGAATATTCATTAATTAAGGGAAAAAGAAATTATAAATTGTATTTTTGTGTGGAAAAAAGTTTGGTGCTCTTTGAAAGTTAACTACCAATGATTGTCAGTAAAACATTTTCTTATTTTTCTGTTTTAGGTTGCTTTTAATTAAGGTATCCGACTACGTTCTGAACCGTAATTTTGCAAAAGCTTATAAATGGATAATATTTATAATATTTAGTGTCACTTAGATAAGAAAATGTATATAAAGTTGTTTTAAGAATAGTATTACGATAAAAAATTATTTAAGTACAATATTTTGACAAAAAATGAACATAGAATGACCCATTTTCAAAATATTCTCCTTTGCGAAAAATGCTTCTATTATAATAATATCTAAGTTATATTTGAAATATATAACTTAGAAGTGGGTTTATCCATGTTTTACGACAACAGAGGAGAAAAATTTTAAGAAAAAAAAAGCCGATAATTATTTCAATGGGTTGTAAATCTGAAAATAATGTGAATTTTGGAATGTCAATGAAGACCTTAGAAAACGATTCGACCATTTATTTTAAGTGAACAGTGTATGTAATTAATTTTGCAGCTGATTATCTTTAATTAATTAATTAGATCTAACGGATTAAATTTCCCCAAGTTGAGTATTTTGTTTATGTATATCCCTTAATTTTCAATGTAGTGGTTCAAAAAAAATCGCGAGAAAAACTGCAGTAAATCATAATGCTATAGATAAAGGTTTAAAAGGTCTCATAAAAATACTAAATTGGTCTCCATACATCTCTTTGTATTTTAATAACATGGGTCTATTCGACACAGGCAGGTAAAGTATAAGTTTTTTCTTGGCAATTTAAAATAAATATTTGGCTTTCCCGAAGAATTACATTAACAAAATCGATATTTTTGCAGAATACTTGTTGCTTTAGTTATCAAATTAAAATCTATGGAAGGTAACGGAAGATGAATTTTAGAAGCGTGTCCGTCGATCCATACATGGTAAATGTTAAGTACGTTTTAGTATTTAGTCATAGTTCTTTCTATAGTTAAGCATTTTATACTTTTGTTTTGATATTTATAGTTTGATATGGTAATTATCTCGGATAATATCTCAAAAATAGCTTGCCAATCAAAAGAAAAATATTCGCGATAGATGGTTTTACAGATTTCTAACAAAAAATATTACATTAAATAACGTTAATGGATTGCATGCAATCGATCACTGTGAAAATCAATAAGTAAAAGAAACATAAAAAAGTACGAAGTATTCGGTTCAGATGTCGATTTAGTCCTATTAAAAAAACCCGATATATATGATGAGAGAAACTTATAGAAAGGAGATTGATTGATTGTATAGATTAACAAATCAGTGGAAGAAAAAGAATTGAATATAAATCATTTGGTTAAAAACTGTATCCTCATAACCCAATAATTCAAAATAATTGAAAAGGCATTTAAATTAGATTTTCACTAATTGTTTTAAGGATAATTGACATAATGGATAATGACAAACTAATCTAAGAAGTTTTAGCAGAAACAAACTTTTATTTATTTAAATTCCAAAAATTTAAACACATTTCACACTTCATTTTATTAAAATTTTTTTTTCACAAACCATGAGTTTATTTCAATTAATGGTATTTCGAGAAACAACGTTCGTGCTTTTACAATGCAGAAAGTTATTAAAAAATTTATATTCAGCGGTCTTATTAAAAAATAGCTATTTTTAAATAAATTTAAATAGTTTCCTTAAAAGGGAATTATTATTTTACGGTTATATAAATAAATTATTCATATTCTATTAATATTGAAAAAAACATTTTAATTTAGTTTGATTTTTATTTATGTCGTTCTCTGTGAACCTGCACGAGGGGCCTTTTCGGCGGACCGCGTATTTTGACCATCGGACAAATGACAAAACTTACTTCACTGGACCCCACATTCTCCAAACTTCCACATCAGGATTGAGAACTTTTGACCCTAGACAAAATAAACGTGCATCACCCTCTACACCACGAGTCTTCAGTGACGCACAGGATTCCCACATTAGACTTTTAATGCATTGAACTTACAACCAATGTAAACTTTGCTTACCTAAGAAAATTAGAGATGAGTGTTCTGTATCTTTTTAAAATCGCACATGAAATCAAAATAACGAGCTAAATTAATCTAAAATTCCATAAAATTTTGTAGAAATTTGCAGAAATAGATTGCTTGGTGAATTCCTTCTAGATCTTGAGGTGAAATTCGTGTATAAACTTAAAATTACACTTGGTAATGGAATTTTAGTGCCTTTTATTTTATTGAAAATTGGCATAAAGCATTTTATTTTTTTACATAAAAAGTGAGAGGGTCTTAAGATTATTACACTACAATAAAAATTACTAGAAAACAATTTTTGGCAAAAGGAAGAATGGCATATTTTCAAAATATTCTCCTGTAATGAAAATACTTCTATAATTATTATAATACTTTGTAAAATATATAAGATTTCTCTACAGCGGGGTGGGCATTACGTCAGAGCGATCGACGGTGGACCACCAAGACATTTTGGGGTGACCGCTTTACAAGATTTTTAGCTGTTGCGTTATCCTATATACGGAAAGTTCAAGATTGGCTGACAGTACGTGAATATAAGTCTTCTACTGACTATAACAACAAAACTAACTTCAGATAAAAATATTTTATTTTTAATGTATTTTGAATTGTTTCATAATATATACATCATTTGATATAATTTGCAGTTGTGGCTATTATTATTATATTTGCATCCTGCGTTTTGCTTTAAGCACTTGGTTTTAAAAGATCATTTGTTACAAATGAGTAGCACATATTCCGTATTTTATTATTAAGTTATAAAAGTAATCCCCTTTTAATTACCTCACCACACCTACGACATTGGGTAGTAGGGCACACAAAATTTTTCAAGAAGGGGAGTCGAGGGTAAAAAGGTTTACCATTCTTGTATCATACCCCATTAAGTAGCCAAACATATTTTTGGTTTTGTCGATTGTCGGGAAAAAAAACAGCAAAACATAAACTACTGAAAAATAATTACTGTAAAATTCGGCGTATAACCCCACCTATACTTGCTGTTTTATTTTTGGTATATTCGTATAACCCCCCCCTTTTTTACGAAAAATTTGAAATGTACGTGGAAATTTTTTCTTATATTTTGAAGTATTATTTATTGGATGAATCTTTCCCAGACTCTCTTTTGAAAAAATAGTATACTTCTAGAATTATACAACCCTCTTAAGCGCAAGAAGGGGGGGGGAACCGAATCAGCGTCATGGCTGGATTTTTTCCCACGCTTTTCTATAAACATTGGTTCCTTTTTCCTCTTTAGTGGATACGAGGTGGACGATTAATTTTGAAATAAATTAAAAAAAGCCTGAGATTATTCGCTCACTGTCTGTAGTAAATTAAATACTATGAATAATATTGAATACGCTTCAAACAGCGAGCAGTAAAGATGGGTCCTGGTAAACGAAACAAAACACAGTGCCGGTTTCAAGATCTAAGTGATTGAATTTGCAAAAGAAAATGGAAATCGTGCTGCTGCAAGGATGTTTGATATTGACGAAAGCTCCATAAGAGAGTAAAAAAAAAAAATGAAATGACAATAATTAACATGCTAAAGAAGAAATGTGCTTTACGTAAAGGAGTAACGAAATGGCCTATTCTTGAAGAAAGTGTTATGAACTGGGTCCTAGAAAATCGCCCTAATGGATTAATTGTAACAAGAAACAGTGTACGTTTATTCGCCTTAAAATGGTCAAAAAAGAATGCCTTTTCATGTTATCCAACAATGAAAGTTCATAAGGTTGTGACGTCTCTCGCGTTCTTCTTCTAACATAACTCCTAAGTTCTTTTTACCGGGCCACATTAAATGGCAAAAATTTTCAACCCAATACCAAGAAGAGAAACGGACGAATATGCAAATGAATATACTTTAAAAAGGATAGAAGGTTTGGAAAATGCGGCAAACCTAGAGATAACCAATTATTGGAATCGTTCGGAACAAGTGTTAGACGTCCACAGCTCTGGAAGAAGGAACGCTCATCTCAATTGAAAATAATAAGGATTAAAAAACCTGAGTCTTCTCCCCCTACTATTAAATAATAGGAATTTTTTCAAACCCAGGAAAGGGAAGGGGCCCCATAAAAAGGGTTATTTTGTATAGGAAGTTAGATTAGACAGTTAAATTATTATAAAAATAAGGATCTAGTTGTATCTGACTTTAATAAAAAAATTTAATTGTTGGCTTATTCTCACTTTTTAAAAAGTTGTTATTTAGAATTAAGTAATTTAAGTTATTCTTAATAAAAGTTGTGTTAAAATACATAATGCCATCATTTAGATAATCCCACACCTCTAGCTTCAAAAACCCCCCACATAGTCATACAGGGTGGCTTTTTAAATATTTTTTCTTTTTAAAAAAACAGTATTTCGATATATAATTAAATTTTTTTTAAAACTCATTTTTTAAAGCTCTCATTTTATACCTGATAAACCCCACTCCCTTTTGATCTTATTTTTGTGTTAAAAGTGCGCGTTATACACCGGATTTTACGGTAACATTAATTACTAAAAAATACTAATAACAAATAATTACATTTTGCGTACTATATATATGGGATTGTAATCAATCGGAAAAAAAAATCATGGCTAAGTGAGGGAGTGGTCCGACCCATGGACCAACCCCATTGTGAGCCTCTCTAACACTGAGTGGACGACCGCAACACCTTGAAAAAATTATAAGCAACCCGTACCCTTGACAAGTCTGCCCACCCCTGCTCTAGAGTCTCAACTAGGATTTTTGAAAAGTCCACATTATTTTCAGTTATTAATAGTCAGCAAACGATGTTTTTTGCTAGCATTTTCTATTCTGATATATTAAAACAACAAGAATAAATTCATTTCGAAATCATATATTTCAAAAATCCTAGTTCAGACTCTGTATACAAGGACATATATAGGCAAAATATTATAATTATAGAAGTTAAGAAAATATTATACCTATAGATTCCCTTAATAGGAGAATGGCCCGAAAACCCATAATTCCTTCTCGATTTTTTCAAAACAAAAAATTGTAGATTTTAAACACCTTCCTTAGAATAATATTCTTTAAAACAATTTTTATATATAAACTCCGATTCAAGTATTACCAAATATATATATGGCAGTATATAAAGTATTCCATTTATGTGCTTTTCATGTGCATTCAGGAAAGATAAATCGGATACCTTAAAACAACTGGTTACTGGTTTTCTTCAACATTATTATCGTCTACGACATCTAAAAAGAAGGTTCTAACTTGTAATGGGGTTCAAAAAATCCTCAAATTTTTTTTTTCATAAATTGCTTCCTTAACCTGTCTAGGAATACAAGTAAAGTAAAGTGATTTTCTAAAATTCGGAAGTCGTTATAAAGAAGTAGGTGTTAGAAGAGCAGCTGTTCAGCGCTCTAAGTTAAGATTTTCATTGTATTAATCGGACTCGAAACTTAAACGCGTTTTTTCTCAACTTTTCGTTTTTCTCAAACTTTCCTCCATCATATCTCAAGAAATCGCTTGACCGAACGACCAAATTCATAGGGTAAACCTCAGCAATAAATGTACGTTCCAAATGAAGTATGACTACTTCAAAATACAAAATATTTCTGCTTTTTATTACAAAAACATAACAAAAAATCCATGAAATTCGAACTTTTTCTTCGCAGGTCTACCAAAACCACTTGATGCTTAATTATATTATTATTCATTGCTTTATAAAGCAAACACCGCACTTATGCGAAATTTCAAATAACAAATCAGTCGGAATCGTGGAGGAAATGAAAGCGTTCATTTTTACGAGGTGGGTGGTTCTATAGTGTGCTATAACTCAGTCAGTCTCTTATTAGATATGTTTTACAAAAAATTTGTATACATACTCTAAGATACATAGAAATAAACTATAAGAAACATGTACCGCATCATTTTACTGGTCAAAAAAAAAAAAAAAAATCCTAAAAATGATTAAAAACAGTCCCTCTTAAACCCTCTTAACTAATCATATTATTAACAGTTGACATCTTCCGCAAGCAATAATTCAAACTCACCAAAATTACTGATACCATGTAAGCGAATTATGTGAGTTATATAAAATGATTTCATTCATTAAAACCAAGTTTAATGGTTGTGTATTACTTATAAAATGTTTCAAAAAATGCCCAAAGTATTGGTGCCGCTTGATTTTTTCAGTTAAAGTAAATGAAATTTGAATAAAACAAAAAAAAAAAAAATAGAAACTTGTTTTCACACACATCTCTTACAGCCATTGATTTTATTTTCGATAATTTATCAAAGGAAAATTGATTTGTTCACTTATTGTTGAAGAAGTATTTAGATGAAGTATATATACAAAACACACACACGAGTTTAAAATCACACAATTTACATAAAAACGAGAATCTGCAGTATATATATCGCTTCCTTCTAGAATTTTTGATGGCCTAGTCGTTTATAAGTGAAGACAAGTGGCTGAAAAGGTGAGAATTGCGATTCCAAGCCACAGATCCGGCAATGTCAACTCAGTCTATCATTCCATCAATGGGTCGATGAATACCGAAGTTTCGCCTTCAAAGCTTTTACCACTGGGGCTTCGCGTAAGGACCACCTGACGGGGAAACATCTGACTCAGCTCTTCAGTGACAAAGGTCATGAAAACTGAGATGAACACAGTAGATCTTTATTCATGGGTAGTTGCGCCACTGAGTTTCAGCTTCACGCTCATCTAAAATAAGCTACATCATAAGGAATCATCCTAATATTTCCAAGGTAGTCCGACCGGAACCATGATTTTAAAAAAAAAACAGCATAAATGGATACCTTCCTGATATCAGTGTCACTTAGATTAGAATACAAAACGGTTTTAAGGACATATGACAAAACAAATGACAAATATGAACATTTTTAAATTAACTTAGAATAACCTTTTTTTCAAATCTCCTTTTGTAAAACCGCTTCTATTGTATTAATATTTTGCCTGTATATATCATAGACCTCTGTTATATAAGGCTCAACTAAGATTCTTGAAAAGTCTCATTACATTATTTTCAGAGTTACAACCATTTGAAATAGCCAATTATCGGCATATATTTCAAAATTTTCTCCCCTGCTTTCTGTAAAAGTACGGATAAACCTGGACTTCCTGCTATAAGTAAGTTTCAAAAATTCTAGTTGGTTTCAAAATACAGATCTGAGTTAGAGTAGACAGGCAAAAAATATTAACAATAATAGCTACGCTGTAAAGGAGAACATTGAAAAAGGTTATTCTAAGTTAATTTTTGTCAAAATATTGTACTTAAATAGTTTTTTTATTGTAAATGCCTTTGCCCTTAACCCAATTTATATACATTGTCTAATCTAAGCGCCAAATATCATAAATATTATCCATTTACATCAAGCTTTTGCAAAAATCATGGTTCCGGAATAGCCTTATACCTTAAAAGTGTGATTTGTCTATTTTACTGTGTTTTTGAGGCATAACCACTAATTAAATGAGGGCATGATCTCTTTTTAAATTTCAACCCCATATCATATGAGTGATTTTGCATCCTGCCATTCCCACAGTTTATATTTTTTCTTTCAAAAATATTTCTAGAGGTTTCATGATTTATATCAACCATTCTTTGCTTATTTTTTTAAAAAATAAATATAAATTTATTTCACAAGAACGTCATTTATATTTTGCGTTTATAAGTTTTTGTTTTATGCTAATGGTTCCCAAAAATATTATTTTTAACTTAGCCTATTTGTCCCAAAAATTTAAACTTATTTTTTCACTATGATTGAATTTTCACCCTCAAATGATTAATCAGCCATATTTGGTAATATAAATTGTTGAAACTGCAAAATTCTTTAAAATAAAAGTTTCTGGATCAAATATTTTCAATACGTTTAGGTATTGATCACGTTCGGAACCGTATTTGGGCAGTGCATAAATGGATATTTTCATGAAGAGTAGTGTCACTTAGATTGTGCACTTGGCAAATTGTTTTGCCATTTTGACAAAAGTTATATTTAAATACAGGCTTTCAGCAAAAATTAACTTAGAATAACATTTTAAAATGTTTTTTCGTAAAATGCTTTGAGTTAGTAATATTTTGCCTGCATACAGCCCAGCCCCTCTATACCGAGTACTGTACATTTCCAGTAATCACATTATTTTCAGAGTTACAATCATTTGAAATAACTATTTATGTTTTTTTTCTTGGGGTAAATTTCTCCCCTCTGTTGTCGTAAAACACGGATAAACCCACTACTAAGTTATATATCAAAATTTCTACTTGAGCTCTGTACGGAGTAAGTCTGATTTGGCGGCAGCAAAATATTATTATAATAGAAACATTTTTCATGCGTGAGAACAGTTTGAAAAGAGTTTATCTAAGTTATCTTTAATGAAATATTGCAATTAAATAATTTTTATTGTAATGTTATTCTAAAACAGTTTTATATACATTTTCTAATCTATGACACTAAATACTACAAACATATCCCATTAAACGCTTTTTGTGCAAAATCACGGTTCCGAACGCAGTCGGGTACCTAAAATAAATAAAGCACCAATTTCACCTGAACATCACTGAATGCAAAATATTTTCATTTATATTCAAAATTTAAAGTGTATGCCTTTTTTTACACAGACAGAACGCATTTTTGATTTTTCTTCGTTAAAAATTTAATATTTAGTAGTTTATATTCATTAAAATAGAAATTAAATATAAATGACGCTTTTGATAAAATTATAAGAATAAGTAATTGTGTGCATGCATGTGTATGAGCAGAATCAGCCAACTTTAAAAGAAAAATAATGCTGCATAATCGTTATCAAAACTGATGAAATAATTGTTTTTAACTTGAAAGTTACATTAACAATTCCTTTTTATGGATAGTGAATGCCTCACAAATTTATTTAGATAGTTTCTTTAAAAGTCATTCATATTGTTTGATAATACTATAGAAAGAAATGGCTTTATGTATACTTTTTTCTTTTCTAAAAGTTCCTTGGAAAATCGTTTTATGATGTGATGGTTTTCATTTCTACTAAAGCCTCTTTTTTGAAGATTTATCTACACACATCAATACTCCTATTGATATCTGCTTTTAATTTACTAAACACCTGGACCAAACCTTGCCCACCGTCACAACATTTTTTTTTTGGCATGAATCCACAGACTATTTCGCCTGTATTATGAAGTCTAGAGAAGAGATAAATTTTAGCACCCTTTTTATAAGTTCCATTTGTGTATAACGGGAATCTCGAACTCACTTTACCTTAATTTAGAAGGTAAGATTAATTCGAAACTTTGCTCACTTTTGTTCAAAACCACATAATAATACAGTGCCCAATAATTTTGTTCCATTGTTCTTGACTAGGATCATCAGGGCTAACGATTTCCATTTTTGACCCGATCCCCCATCTGGTGACTAATTCAGATTTGGCGACTTAAAAGATTAAGTTACAACTGAAGTTCACACATTCCAACGTGCCTTTGGTCTTTCATTTTAGGTATGCTTATTAAAACTTAAATCTCCAGCTATTTATATATAGAGAGATAGCCATTCTAGAGCCATTTATATAGATTTTGATTCATATTTCATGCTGAAGGTTGTTTAGAAAACTGCATGTAGAATGTAAATATAAAAATACCAACATTACATGCTAAGTTATTTTTACACTTAACGCAACAATGAAATTAGTAATTACGTGAAAAATGCACGAATATGAATGAAATAATTCTAGTGAATTCACTAGAGTAAAACGTATTTTGCACATAAATAATGGTATCTACTAAACAAAAAAATGCCAGGTTTCTTTAGGATAAATTTGAGAAAAAAAATGATAAAATAATATTCAAATAAACACCTGTGTGTGTTAGGGTTTATCATGGCTATATTGAGGGAAAAAATTATAAATATCTGGAACCTACCTATACGGAAAAGATGTTCCATGGTATGAAGATTAGGCACAAAATGTTGAACTTTCGTAATTAAAAAAAATATGCGAATAACATTTAATTTTGGTTAGATGATTTTAAGCTCAAAATAGTTTTTCCGTGGTATAATTAATTAAAAGTGGTGATTACTGATAATGAGTAGTATAATATGTACATTACAACACATTTCACAACTCAGTTCTCTATCAAGCATCGTCGAATTAGCCCGACCCAAACTTCTTTTTTCATCTTCCGCTTTTTTGTGTAGGCACCGTATATATATATATATATATATATATATATATATATATATATATATATATATATATATATATATATATAGGTTTTTTTAAAAATAAAATTTGATATTAAGGAAACTGTTAAATGTGTGTGTTTTGTTTTTTTCTTGTAACTATTAGTGCTGTATCTGTTGACCCAATGTACAAACAGGCCTAGTCAGTTGAGTACTTTTAAGGTAATGATTGCATTGGAATCAGATTTAAAAGTAGAAAGATATTTATTATGATATATTGAAAGTCCTTAGATTGAATGTATATGTTACGCAAGAATAGTATTACACAAACATTTATTTGCTAACAATATTTGGACAAAAGATGAACGTAGAATGACCCATTTTCAAAATATTCTCCTTTGCGAAAAAAATGCTTCTATGAGTAATAAGTTTCGCCTAGTAGCCCAGACCTCTGTAACAGAGTGGGTCTCAACCTAGAAATTTTAAATATATAACTTCAGGAAGTGGGTTCATTCATGTTTTATAACAGCAGAGGGGAGAAATTTTAAGAAAATAAACGCCGATAGTTATTTTAATTGGTCGTAACTATAGGTAATAAATGCAATCTTGTAATTCATAGTTGAGCCTCTGTAGAGGTCTGGAGCTATATAGCGGTAAAATATTATTATAATAGAAGCATTTTTCACAAAAGGAGAACATTTTGAAGGTTAATCTAAGTAAATTTTTGCCGAAATATTGTATTTAAATAATTTTTGTCAAATGTGTCCTTAAAAACAATTTTATATTTATATTCTAATCTAAGTGACAATAAATATCATGAAAGTAAATTATCCATTTATGCGCTTTTTAAAATTCTACTAGTTCTTCCGAATGTGTATCGGATAACTTTAACAAAATTACTTTGACTTTTACCATAAAGTAGTTTTCCTATATTCTAACAAATCTCATTTCTCTTATGGAAATACTTATCACAAAAATTAATTTTTTTTTATATTTTCCGTCTTCATCGGTATACTAGAAAGCATCTTTTCCTCTAAAAAGTAAAGTTCTGAAAAACAATTTTCGATCCAGCCTAGTATGTATGTTTATGGATTATAGTTTCTATTTTAATGATCGGAATTATATATATATATATATATATATATTAATCCCGAAACATGTTGGAGAATTACTTGTGAAAAATCTCTCATCTTGAGTATTTGCCCTGATGTTTTAAAAATGCTCTAAGCTACTTCGTAATTAAATGCACCCTTTGCTGGACATGTTGTAAATTTATCATGCTGAAATTGGTGAGCAACATCATTTATTAAAGACAGAAGGTAGTCAAATGGGTCGCCAAGCTCTCAACCTTGAAAGGAAATAACAATAAAAATAATTATCACACTTCTGAAGTTTTCTTAAAAAAGAATCAGTATCAATTCTCAAAAGGAGTTTATGCTGTGTCTGCCATTCCTTATAACCACATGGTTCAGTAGTAGCGTGATGTCGAACAATGAAGATGTCAAATCTTTTTAATTTAAAATAAAGAAAAACATTGACCAGTACTTATAATCACACACACACTCGATATTTATATGCCTCCAATACACCTCTATGGCTATCAGTTCCAAATCCTTTCCCTACAAATTTGGTTAGCAAGGTTACCTCATTTGCAACAGTTATTCGAGATATCAACAGAAACTTTAATTATCGTATATAATCCAGCATTTAACGAAAGATTTTAACACAAAATTGCTATCGAAATTTACGGGTGTGCATTGTACGCCAGATATAAAAATGATAGCTTTAAGGTATCCGACTACGTTCGGAACAGGGATTTTAAAAAAGCTCATAAATGGATAATTTTCATAATATTTAGTGTCACTTAGATTAGAATACATGTATAAAATTGTTTTAAGAACATTTTGACAAAAATTTGTTATTTAAATACAATATTTCGGCAAAAAATTAACTTAGAATAACCTTTTTTTCAAAATGTTCTCCTTTTGTGAAAAATGCTTCTATTATAATAATATCTTGCCTGAATATAGCTCAGACCTCTGTACAGATGTTCAACTATGAATTTTGAAAAATTCACATTATTTTCAGAGTTACAGCCAATTGAAATAATTATCGGCGTTTTTTTCTTAAAATTTCAAATTTCTCTTCTCTGTTGTCTTAAAACATGGATAAATACACTTCTAAGTTATATATTTCAAAAATTCTAGCCTGTACAGAGGTCTGAGCTATATACAGGCAAAACATTATTATAATAGAAGCATTTTTCACAAAAGGAGAACATTTTGAAAATGGGTCATTCTATCTTCATTTTTTGTCAAAATATTGTACTTAAATAATTTTTTATTGTAATACTATTCCTAAAACAATTTTATATACATTTTCTAATCTAATTGACACTAAATATCATAAATATTATCCATTTATACGCTTTTTAAAATTACGGTTCCGAACGTAGTCGGATACCTTAAAAATAAAGAAAAGGTGAGCATAAAAATTATGTTTCTATATGGATCTAAATATTGTTTACTTACAAGAAATGAGACACACTTTATGAGCTTTCATTATTAGAGGACATGAAAAAATGATCATGTTCGTCTTTCGTTAAATCTTCAAAATTAACGGAAAATTTTGTTTTGAAAAACTGTTTCATCTTCGTCATCACAGTTACTCTTATTCATACATAAGTAATCTTTTATCTTTCTATCTGGGTTGTTAGATATAATACATTTTTAAATGACTTTTTACTTATGTCATGTTTAATTTCCTCCCATACTTTACTTATCCATTTGATGACTATTTTCAAACTTCAGAGGATAAGATTTCAGATTTCTGTGTAAAAGAACACACTCTTTATACAGCGAATATACTTAAAACTTAAAAAAATGCAGTTTGAAAGTTTAGGTGTACGTTAAACGCTGGTGTGATTTATATGTCGGATCATACAGTAAATAAATACCCTCACTCCATGAATTTCTAAAACAGTTCTTAAGAAATGCAACTTGCACAGAGTAATCAAGATTACCATTTGTGATTGTTTACATTAAATAATTCTTGATTTATTCAAGAAAAGTTTTAATCGGATAATTTCTAGTTAATTGAAGGTATATTTCTCCGGTTCTTTGAGAAAATGTTCTTGTAAAAGGCTTATGTACTATACTATGAAGGAATAACAGAACAGAAAATGAACCATTTGGCCCTTTGGAATTTCAAATAGAATGTAGCAGTTTTTGAGATTTATAATTTAAAATTTCAGAACTAAAAATAATAAAGTACCAGATTGGGAAAAAACCTAGATTTTAGTTTTGTTATTAGCAGAGGAAAACGAGGCTATAAATGCATGGGGAGATATTTTAATTATTTTTATTTTAAATTATGCCAGTTAAAATTGACGTAATACGAGTTTTTGAATTTATTTTTTTTATTTAGGAGGAAATAAACAGGAGGAGCATAAAAAATATCAATATTTTAAGTTACTATACTTTATACTGATGATGCTTTTATTATTGTGAGAAATCTAGGTGATGTTATTGAATAATTCCATAAGAATGTCGTTTATGAATGTTACATAAGAATGTCATTTATGAATGTTACATAAAAATGTTACATATAAGAATGTTATATATAAATGTTATATATAAATTTTGTATAAGAATGTTATATAAGAATGTTATATAAGAATGTTATATATAAATGTTATATATAAATTTTGTATAAGAATGTTATATAAGAATGTTATATAAGAATGTTACATCTGAATGTTATATAACAGGGATGGGGCGAACCTTTATACATCAACGTGCCATTTTTTCTAAAGAAACATTTAATGAGGTATGGACTTGCCGTAAATAATTTTGACTTGTGATTAATGAAAAATAATAAAACTAAATACTAATAACTCAAAATCTTTATTTAAGACGAAAAACTATATTTTGTACTTTAAAGTAGTAAGTGTTTTAGTTATACGTGTAATTCAAATTAAAGTAACATTAGTGTGATTTCTCTGTGCAGATTATTGATAAAAATAACTTATAAATTTGGATTTTTGATGTTACTTTTTGCAGGCATGCTGTTTTGGGAACCCCAAAGGTTTCAAACGAGTCTTTTTTTTTCATCTCTGAAAATAATGACTCGAGCGTTTAAAAGGAAATACGGTTTAAAAAACATGATCCAGATTCTTCAAACAGTTAAATGTGTCTGGAATCGAATTACATGTTTCTAAAATTTCATTACTAGCATTTTTATTTATTATGATTGTTAATAATTCTGTTTCAATCAATTCCAACTATCACCTTTTTCTCAACAAATTTTTGAATCTATATTGAATTAGACTGGAAATCAATCAGAGTTGTATTTCAAATTTGCAATTTACAACCAACTGAATTGGGACAAGTTCAGTTTATTAAATGAAGTCACATCAGGGTACATAAGAAACTTGAGAGTTTCCGAGAATTCTTTGAATTTATAGAAAATCTCGCTGAAAACTACGACCGATCACTCGCGTTTGTTCGTAATACTTCATATTGAGCTTTGTTACTTTGAATTAAAATGCAAAACGTTTTGATCGGTAAGGTACTCAAAATATTGTATCGCGTGCCATTGGTTCACCATCCCTGTTATATAAAAATGTTATATATAAATGTTGTATAAAAATGTTACAAATATGAATTCAATAAATCAATGAGAATGGTATTCAATAATTTTAAAGTCATAATATAGATATCAAAAAAGTTAATATCTAAAATTATTTTTGTATTTTCTTTGATTTTGATTAGCTTATTAAGAGCAAATTACACTATTTTTTTGGTATGGCTAAAACAAGAAATTCAATTTTCTTGCTATTTTAATAAGCATTTTATTACAATGTTTTTAATTATTTATGAATTCTAAGCCAAAAATAGTTAAAAATTATCAGTAAAGCTATAGGGAAAAATATATTCTGGTAAAGGAAATTTTCCTCGTAATATTTTTATTAAAGGAATTAAAAATGTACAGTACTAAATATTTTTTAAAAATATGAAAAGTAACATTTATTTTTTTGAGAAAGCTTACAAATGCCTAAGGGGATTTTATATATGAAAGTAAAGTACATTTTTTTAATAGTGTTTCTAAATGAATGTATGTAGAAATGATGAATTCGAGGAAATTTTTATCAATACGTAATCTTTTTACTTTAATGATAAACCTGAAAAAAAAACGCCTATCCTCTCTTTAAATTTCAATTATCATAAAAACAAAAATTTCAGAAAATGTTTGCCAGAATGTATGAAAAGAATACTTTCACTTTTCTGGATTATTATGGATGCCATTAATTTGTTGCCTGAAATCTCCTCTCATCAAACCAATTAAATTAATAAAATTCCAAAATATCAACAATCTGTAAGTTTGATAAAAAATTATCAAAATCTAGTTTTACAGTATATATCTATATGTATATATATATATATATATATTATATATATATATATATATATATATATATATATATATATATATATATATATATATATATATATATATATATATATATATATACACATATATATATTGGATTCATTAAAATTGGTGTCCATAATTAACATTACATACATAAATGTTCTTTTATTTCAAAAAAATTACTACTTTTTTTTTAAATTTGTATAATACAGTCGATTCGATAATTCGAACTTTCGATAATACGAACCTTTTCGCTAATTTCTTTATATGCTCACCCCCTAAAAAAATTTGATATTTCGAACAAAAAACTATCCCGGGTTTTTTTCATAAAAATTTGGGTTGGCCAGACTAAAAGGGCGCGATAATTGAAGTTATCCTATAAAACTCTCGAAAATTGAACCTTCAATTTTTATGAATTTAAAACCCTGTGTGTTTTACCTAAATACCCCAAGAGAGGGTTTTACTGAACTTATTAGAGTAACTATTTTTGTTTATTATATTTTCCGGTATTTGCTAAGCAGAATTTTTGATTTATTCCAAACCTTTCTGTTTTTTGTTTTTTCCATTGATACCCAATTTTTTTAGATGGATAACGGAAAAAAATTTTTTTTATTACTGTGCAGTAATGAGGGTTTCCCTTTTTAAAAGAAAAGCATAATAATTTTGATTTGCGTTAGTATTTATTACTAATAATGAGTCACATTTAAACAGATTTTTTTTTTAAAATAAAGCACCCCAAACCACCCAAGATAATTTGGCCAAATCTTTTTAGGGGCAGGGGTTGAAAGCGAGAAATAAAACCCAATATAAAAGGGCAAGAGGCAAAAAAGGAGACGGGGATTTAACTTTATTCTATTTTTTTTTTTAAAAAAAGAGCTGTAAGGGCCACTAAAAAGGCCCCACGGGCCATTTTTTTGCCCCGCTTTTTAAGAAATAAACCCGTAGCTGAGTGTGAACAGTGAATACGCCTTGTGTTCATTTTAGTTTCCCAATTTTAAATTAAAAATATCTTTTTATTAAGTTGTGGTGATTTACGTTTCCTACCTGTTAATTTCGATAAACCTTGGTCCCCCCTACTTTACACCTCCCCCAGTGTCGATTTTTATCACACGAAAGGAACGACATGTCTTTTTTTTAAAAGTACAAGTGCTTAAAAAATTTCCCGAAAAGAAAAGGTGATAGAATCAGTAGAAGGGGGTGAGAGGAAGGTCGATAAAAAAAAGCATTTGAAATCGCACTGAACTCGCTTTTACTTTTCCCTGAAGAAAAAAGAAAAATCTTAAGTTTTTATTTTTCCAGAAGAGTGAAAACGCGTTAGAAAAAGGGAAATTTTTCCACGTCTTAAACAGTGTTTAGTTTCATGGATGAGACAGTGTCGGGGAAAAGAATATTCTGATGGGTGTTCTTTATTAAAGGGGAAAAGGCTAAAAGCATTCCCCAAAAAGAATTGGGAATCGATTTTTTCGGCTAGCGGGGGATGACTTAAAAGGGTTTTTAAGGGAAAAAGGAAGGGGATAGTCTTCCAAAAATGTAGGGAAAGCTCGGTCGACTTTAACGTTTGTTCTAAATGGCAGAACCCCGTTTTTCACCTAAAAAAAGGAGCCCAAACGTAACATTTTTTAACACGGATGAAAAGGACCCCGTGTTTGCCAGAAGAAACATTTACATTCAAGAAAAAAAAATGTCAGGGGGGGAAAACATAAAGGGGGAATTTAATATTTTTAAAGGCTGCGTGGACGGCTCCCGAAAAAAATTTCCCCCCTTTGTCATGGGGAAAAACTGCAAAAACCCCCGGTGTTTTTAGGGGATAAACCCCCCCCGTACCAAATAACGCCCCCAAACAAGAAGGGGATGGGGTGCAAAACCGGGGAAATCTTTTAATGAAATGGTTGTTCCCCTTTTTACCCGGATATTAAAAAAGAGAACGACATATTTTTTTTATTTTTAAAACAACTGTACTGTGCCCAAAAACGCACCACCCTTTATCGTGAAACTTCAATTTTTTTCCCCCAAAACCCAAACCCCCAAACTTCAACCCCCCACTACCAATTTTAAAAATTTTTAACGGGGTGAAAAAGGAAAATTCGAAAAACGGGAGAATGTAATTTTTTCTATTTTAAAAAAGCTTTGGGTCATGATTTACAAGGCTTGGGGAAACTGTTACTCCTTTGGAACACAGCTGTTTTTAAAAGTCGGTTCCCCCGCCGAATCTGGTTGATGGGACGATACACTCGCTGAATTTTGCCGAACCATCCCCTTTTGGGAAACCCTTTCCCGGAAAAAGATTTGAACGTTTGACGACTACGTGTTTTGATACGGCCATTGCTGTATGGGGAGCTCTATCTGACGCTGAAATTGTGGTTTGGGCCAAAATAATACGAAAGTGAAAGAAAACGAATCGGAGGGTGGGGCTCCGGAACCTGGGCAAAAAACAAAAAGTCACTTCAAAATACCCTTTTTTCCCAAAAACATGTTAAAAATTTCCCCTCAACATGATTTTAAACCAAAATTTTAAAAAAAAAATAATTTCATTTCCCGCTGATTTTAGATTATCAAAAACGGGAAAAGACTTCACCCCATAAAAAATTTTTAAAAATTTGGGGAAAGATTTCCCCGGGCAGTGGCTGAAGTTTTACAAGCTTCATTTGCTCTAGAAAAAACTATTGACAAAAATTAAGATTGAATGCCTTAAAAACAAAAAAAAAACCCGATTTTTTTTGGAAAAAAAGGGTTAATTATATATAGTATGTTTTTTCTTTTTAAAAGTTGTTTTCCAAAAACATAAATATAGGGTTTTTAACTTCTGTTTTTTTTTAAAACTGTATAAAATGTACTTTTTTTAAAAATTTTGTTCAATTGTTGCTTTATTACATAAATTTTAAATTTTAAATTTTGTTAGAAAAAATCATCTCTTCGTGTATTTTGAGGTTTTTTTCCCACCCTCTTTTTTTTTAATAATTGAAAAATTGATAATTCGAAGTTTTTCATTTTGGGCCCCGCAACTTGAATTATCGAGGGGTCAAATTTTTTTAAATTTGTGAGCTAAAGCAAGCATCTAACTTTGAGAGTTTTGACTGATAAAAAAAACTTATATTGACATTTTGAGTGAGAAACGTTAACACTGTTTTCCCCAGTAGGAAACAAGGGGGTAAACACATTTGGGGTGTGTGTTATTTTTTGGGTTTTAATTTTTACGAGTGATTTTTCTGTTAATGCGGATTTAAGATGGAGAGCCATTATGTGGATTGAGAGTGGGATATCTCAAGCTAAAGTAGCCCTAAACCTAAATGTTTTTCGAATGGGGATATCCAGACTGGGGAAACAATTTTAAGCAACGAGTACTGTTGTTTGAAAATCAGGAGAAGGTATACCAAAAGCTACAATATCTGCGAAAGATAGCTATCGAACAATAATTGTAAACTGCTGGCCACAGTAAACGCAACACCCAAAAGGAAGCATGCAAATAGCATGAAATTTACAACATGCATTAGCGGAGGTGAGATATGCAAATGATTAGAATTTCAGCGCAGACACACATCACGCGCGCCTGTGGCGCCATCTCAAAGCGCTATTTAAGGCTTGGTGATTTCGACGATTTCAAGTTCGGCAATTGTGTTTTTCTTGTGGTTTTTTCAAAAAACGATCAGTTATGTCTCGTAGAAAACAGTGATCAGCTTTTGATCAAGTATCCGTGTTCGACAGAGGAAGGATAGTGGCCTACCGAGATTGTGGATTATCCTTCAGGGAAATCGGTAGTCGTGTTGGACGAAGCCAAACAACTGTAATGCGGATATGTAACCGTTGGATACAGAAGGATACGACGGACCGATGTGGTAGATCGCATCCACCTCAGTGCACCACTTCACGTGAGGAAAGGCAAACGTAATGGGGGTGACGGTCGTTAGTCCATCACGAACCGAGCAGGCCACATTGAGTCGCGCATCGTTCGTGCCCGGCGTATCATTGACCCCTTTTTACAGCAGAGTGGTCTGTCCGCAAGAGCCCGGGCCCGGCTCCCCCTTTTGACGAGAACCACAGACGTCTTGACTCTCCGCGCCCTTCTTTAAATAACCCTTGTTCTTTGACGGCCACGTTTAAGGAAAAAATTTTTCCCAACCCAATACCAAGAAGATAAACGAATGAACATGTAAATGAGAATACTTTAAAAGGATAGAAGTTTTGATGAGGATATAGCGCGGAAGTTTAGAGATAGCTTAGTGGGGAATCTTTCGGTCAAGGTTACAGTCCGATATTTGGAAGGAATAGAAGTCCATTGTAAAGGGGAATCTCGTTTTTTAGGGATCTCCTAACAAAAACATGCTTGCCAAATTTCTAGCGGCGGATATAATGCAATGGATTTTTTATAATATCACGTCTTAAAAACCCTCTTATCAAGTCGCTAAAATGGAAATATTTCGTGTATAACGTCCCCGCAATACCCATTGGAAATGATTTCCTCAAAACCCCTTTCTTAGTGGATTTATACTCAACTAAAGGTAATTAATTGTCTGCGCTAAATTTCAAGTCTATAATAATAGTTTTGGAGATCCGTGACGAGGAGGGGGAAATTTCCCCCCCAAAAATAGATATAAAAATAAAGGGATGAAAAACCAAGGCACGCATGCCATTGATGGCCCTGCAAATTTTTTGGGCACACCACCGATCATAAGGGTTTTTCCTTTAGTTCAAAATAAAAATTTCACTATGAAGAATGACGGACAAACGCGAGAAGCACATGATTGTTTTTTCGCTCATAGCATGAAAATTTTCCCAATGGTACAACTGTAATTTAAAGTTTGTGTTATATTTAGATTTTTAACGTTATTTAACATGGCTAGTTCTGCAAATAAATAAATAAAAGTGCAAGATTAAGTGCAACAGAATTTCAAATTGGTAAACCCGAAAAAAAATGATTTTTAGTAAAGGCGAAAAAAGTATGTGTTTTATATTCTGTTGTGGTTGTAGAAAATCGATGTAAAACGGACCCCAAAACTTTTAACCGTTTAAAGAAATTGTCTGTGCTCTTTTTAACCCCATTTTTTATCTACCATCTTTTGAGTCATTATTTTCAGAAAAGAATAGCAACCCCCAAACGGCTGAAAAACTTGATTCTGGGGAAAGTTTTAAAAAAACCGTTTTATTTTTTTTTTCGGTGGGTTCTAAAAAATTTTGAGCCGTATTTTCAAGAATGTGGCTCTGCCGCTTTTGGGGAATCTTGCTTGAAGGCAGAAAAAAATCATGGAATGGGGAATTTTAGTGCAGACCGCGGGGGGTTAAAGAATTAACCGTTATATGACTAATTCAGCATGACTACTAAAAGTAACATCTTACAATTTTATCTTTTAAAAACCCCCCGCACGATCGTGCGGGTTTTGAATCGTCTACTTTTGCTTCTGGGGAAAAGGTATGTGGGAAAACGGAAACAACATTGACGGCTTAGAAAGTTTAAAGTGTCACTTTTTTTCAAAAGGGCGATGGGTTTGGGGTTTCCCTGTTTTACTTTCAGTTTTTAATTTGCTTTGTTTTAAATACAAGAAAAATGCTTTTTTTTATCTGTCGAAAAAAAGGGAATTTTCAATAATTTTTTATTTGTTTTTTATACAAATTTTTATTAAAGTTTAAATAATTGTAAAATAGAAAAAAAAAAACTATACTCTATTAAGTCCGAAGGGTGGGGAAATTGTTACCGCACGATCATGCTGGTTGGGGTTACCGAGTCACTGCAGCTGAAAGAATACTTAAAGAATTTTCTTTTTCAATAATTTTGTGAAAGCCCCTAAAAATGAAATATATATATAGTTATATAATTAATAAAAAATTTTTTTTGGGGGTCGCCATGGAGGAGTCCCTTTTTTTTTTTTTCCTGCTTTTTTAATTAATTTTCTTTTTTTTTAAAATTTGTTGAGGAGTGGGGGATTTTTTTCCCTTTCCCCAGATATCTGCATTCAACTTTTTCCCCCCTCCAAAATTTTGGGTTTTTTAGTGGGGGTTAGTGTGGTGGTTTAAATATATTTTATTTTCTTAAAATAAAAAATTTTTTTGATACATTTTACTATTTTTCATGGAATACTGTGTTAATTTTTAAAAATTTTTTAAAGTCAAAAAAGGAGAAGAATTCCGCAGAAAATGTTTTGCATTTGATGAATAAATTAGATTGAAATTAAATAGAACAGTGTTTCCCCCGGATGACAATGCTGCGAACAAAACAATGCATGGGTAACTGAAAAAAATCAAGTTCAGATGAGAGCGATGGAAAAAAATGGAAATATTGGAAATGGAAAGACAATTTTTGGTCATTCTTCCATAAAAGTTTTGAACAATTCATTACATTGATTTAGCTGTTACAAATTTTGGTTCTGGGAACAAGATGCAATATCAAATAAAATTTTCAAAAAACAAAAAGGATCGCTTAAAATTTGTTTGAATAGTTCCGTTATCAGCTTTCCACCTACCCAAAAAAGTATTTTTAAAAGTTGATGAAGATAACAGTGTTGTGGCCCCCCCAAAAGACGATATCCCCCTGCTAACATCCCGCGGCTTTTTCCGGTCATTTGGGAAAAAGGGTTTGACATTTTTGCCTTTTTATGTGTTTGGGTGCAAAACCTTCAAGTGCAGATTTGAAAAATAAAAAGCATTTCGAAAAAAAAGTGAAAAATGCAATGGTTATTTTTTTGTCGAAATAACCGTTTTACAGTAAATATATAATGAATTAATAAAGAGTTAATTATACATCCATAATTTCCTTTTTTATAACAATTTTGGTTAATTAAGATTGCTTCTATTAAAAGAGCAAAATTTTAACTTTGTAAAATTTCCAAAGGGGACCGTTTCACAAATTTTGCCCAACCCGCCGATCGTGGGGTACCATCTACGTTCCAGAGGAGAAAGGGATTTTTATTATTTTTCCCAATGATATTGGGATCCATATATATTGATAACCAAAAAAATTTAATATTTGAATAAAAAATTTAAATTGGGGTTTTAAAAGGGGTTATAAAAATTTATTTGTCATATGTTTTTGTTACAACAGAAGTTACACAAATGTTATTTAATTTAAATTTAAAATTAACAAAATACTATTATACAGAGGGAAATGTATTCATTCGAAGTAAAAAAAAATATTTTTTTTTAATTTTTTTTCCCAAAAACCCCAAAGTCAAAATTGTTTGATGGCAAGTCTGTATCCCCATTAAACTTTTTTTCCAAAAAAATGGCATGGGTTTGATCCTTTAAAGGGTTCCCCCTTTTCCGGACCTAGGAGTACTTTTAAAAAAGTTAAAAATCCTAATTAGAAAAAAATATAAACAATTGTAAAGCCAAGTTTTGAAAAACCTCATGGAAAAAAAAATTAGCGCACCAAGAAATAATTGGGGGATCGAAAACAAAAACTACGCATGGATGCATGTCGAAGAGATATGCGAAAAAAGGGAAATGCAGCGTGATTGCGCATTACGAAAGGGCTGGAGAGGGCGTGAAAGTCGCCCTCGGGGAGTATAACACTGGTAACCAAAGTTTATTGGGGGGGTTGGTAAATGGGGTTTCCAAAGAAAGAGCTGAGATAACATGCCATTATGACGTTTCAAAGACAATAATATGAGCTGTTGTCACAGTTTGAGGGGGGGAAAAACCCGGCATCATGGAAGCGGGGTGATCCCGGGGCGAGAGTTTCCCGTAAATGGGGCCTTTTGGGATTGTGGGGGGGGAGGTGTGGGGACCAGGGCCCGAGAGATCCCCAACATAAACCGGTCACGACGCCCAAAGCCAGTCGTCGAGAAGACCCCCCAATAGAAAAGAAATGAAACGCGTGAAACAATCTTTTACCGGCTGTCTTTCCGGGCACAGGTAGCACCTTATTTTGGGAGCTCCATGTCTTCTCGAACCATAGGAAGGCGCCTGGCTGAAAAAATTTTTGGGAATCGCGGTGCCCTTACGTGTGATGTCCCCGCCCCCCACCCACCGACGTTTTCCTTTTTGGGAGTGGTGCCGCCACGAAAACCGGACTGCCGCGGAATGGAACCAGGTTGTTTTTTAGTGACGAATCCAGATTCAATCTCAAACAGTGATGAATATGGGTTTCGTGTATGGAGACCTGTTGTGAATGACCAACACGAAACCGTTAAATTGGTTCGTGGTAAACCCCCCCTTTTTTATGGGACAAAACCGCTCTCACGCTGGTGGTTATGGGGTCCTTTGGGCTTACAATACCCCGGTCACCACTAGTATTGATCCGTGGAAGACAGCTCCCTGGGGGGTGACACCCTGAACCCCATGTTTTGGGGGATTTTCGAAAACCGGTTTCAGGGCCTTTTTTCAACACGAAACCCCGGGCCCTTTCACACCGGAAGGGTGTCACAAGTCTATCTCCCCACTGTTACCCCCTTCCTTAGATTGCCCAATCCTTGGGAAAAGTTTGATGTGCCCAAAACCTAAATGGGGTCAAGAACCCGTGGCTTTGGATGCCCCATTCGAGTCCGGGGCCAAAAGAGGGGGCCCATAAGTTTAAATTTTTAGGCTTAATTTTTTGTTCGTGTGGTGTGGACGTTCAAGATATGCTCAGATATCCCTCCTTGGGCCAAAGGCTCAAAACTACGAGCTATGTCAAAATAGTTTACGTGTTGCTTTATAGTGCGATGTTAATAAACACTCACTAATTTTTAGATTGCTCATTTAAAACTACAACTTTGCAAGCCCCGCAGGGAAACACCCATTTAAAAATTTTTAAAACAAAAGGGGTTTGGTCCGGGTTTAAAGCAAAATATTTGGGGGCTTCCCCCAAATTTTATGAAAAGTTTTTTGGGAGCTACGTGGTTTTTGTTTCTTTATTACCTTCATTCAGAAGGTAAACCCTTAAAAAAACTTTTAAAGGCTTAAACAACATGAATTTAAAAAATTTAAATCTGAAGAAGGGAAAAAAAAACAATATTTTTTTACATTTGATCTTTTTACAAATTTTTTAGTTTTTAAATTTTAGCTTAAAAATAATACAGAGCTCTTTTAAATACGGGCCTTTTAATCCGAATGATGGCACGACACCCCCCAAATTTTAATTTCCCCTTTTTTTCCAACTACACCCCGGGGAGGACCCTTTTGGGCCCCGTTAACGGGGCATTAGCCCTCTACAGGGGAAAATTCCGTGGTACGTTTCTAACGAGGGGACCCCGATAAACCCCCAAAGCCGTTGACTAACGACCCCCCCAGGTTTCCCCAGTTTTGGTCAGTTTTTTTGGGAAATGTTATAGTACTATAAAATTTTGCAGTTTAATAAAAAATTTTTTAAAAATAACTAAAAACTTTATTACAACAGAAATTTTTCAATTTTTAAAAAAAAGAATGTAATAATATTAAACGGGTTTTTTTCCATAAAAATGTCAAGGGCTATTTTTCGAAAAAACACACGCACGCCCCCCGATAATTTTAGAAAGTATCTTTTTTTAATTTTTCCAATGTATTCCCTTTTTTTTTCCCTGGGGTTAAATTTTTTATATATTTTTTCCTTTTTCAATATATTTTTCCCCCTTTTAACATTCTTTTCCCCTTTTTTTAAAAAAGAGCTGATTTTTTTAAAATTTTTCTCATTTTCAATTATCAATAAAAATATTTAAATAAATTTGATTCAAAATTTTTTTAAAATTTTCCTCTATTTGCGTCGGTTAAGACTCGTTATAAAATTTTCATATCAAATCGTACATCATTACTCTTTAACGATTTAAGAAATTCACCTAATAATCTATTAATGTCAAATCATTATATCATGAAAAACACACATGCAATCTTTCTAAATGTAGTGGTTGAAATCGTTAGTCACCACATATATGTATAAGCAACTTTTGTTGAAACTTGAATCTGTAAAATTAATCTATTTTTAATTCAGTAAATGCTCCATTTTATAACCGTTTTTTTTTAAAATTGTCGGAATGAATATCTAAATTTCATTAAAAATATTTTTACTATCAAATTATTCTTTTTGTCAGATGAATGAGATATGAGATATTTGATTATCCTAAAGAAGCAATTAATTAAAAGAGAAGGGATTAAGTACCAAACGACGTCTATATTTAATGGTAAAGTTTTGAAATTAGTCTCTAAGAATTTTTTTTCAGATAAAGTAATTCAATAAGTTTAATATTTTATATAAATCTGGATTCCACGTGTCGGGTTGTATAACATTTATTTCAATTTGAATTATTAATTTTTTTGTAAAACGTTTTTATTTTTTCCCCTCATTATGTATTTTGTTTCCTTTGTTTTTAACCTGTTTTCGTTTTTGTTTCGGTGGTTAAGTCTTCAAAGTAGGGTGAAAATAATCAATTCGGAATAAATTAAACTTTTTTATTAAAACTAGGACGCAACAAACAAGAACACATATTTACACGCAAGAACATTGAAAAGTATCTCTTTGCAATATAAGACCCAATTTAATCCATCAACAACTCAGTACAAGCAACAGGTTTTTCTATTACATGTAAAAAAAATTTATCGAATTTCAAATCTAACAGTCAACTGAACAATTCTCTCATCAGATTCTTATTACAAAAATAATGCCAATTTTAGCAACAAAACTTATAATATCAAACAATGAAATATCAGTAAGAAAAATAGGAGTTATATAAATTATTAAATCAAAAAAGACGATAATAGTATGACAGAGAAAATAATTTCCAACTTTAATAAATGTATTAAAATCATTTCAAAAAACATATTTACATATTAAATACTGTGATCTATATTCAAATCTAGATAAAAAATGCGTAGTTTATTTATTTTTATAACAACCTCCTCTAGTTCCGGTGGGGAAAGCCGAAGTAGGTTGTCAAATAATGCGAGTTAACGCCGTTTAAAATTACTTTTCTACAATTTTAAACAAAGAAATTTTAAAAAGTAATTTTATTAAAGCAAAAATTGTGGATTAAGGGGGTCTGGCACTTCCATAGGAGCCCATGTTAAATTACGTAAGTTTATGTACCTTTTTCTCAAAAGCTTCCAGCTACTAATAGATGACATTTTCACACAGTAGGTTATATGTACTATCAATAAGACTTTAATGAAGGGATTTGTATTTTTGTTAAAAATTAAAATAATTGTGAATTTTTTAAAAAATGCCAAATGTTTTTCCTTAAAGTTTAGTTTAAAAATACATTATTTAAAACAGTTTATTAGATATATCGTATTCCCTCCATTAAAATATGTAAACATGTTGAAAGTATACTCACTGAAATTTTGAGGATCCTACATTAATTAGTTTTTGAGAAAAAGGTCCATAAAGAGAAAAATATTGAATTTTGAGAAAACAGGCTTTAAAGTAAAAATTTGTCATTTTTCAATGAGAGTGGCTTAGTTTTAAAAAAATAAATAAAAACAGTTCTAATTATCGCATCTCTAAATATCATATATCATTTTAAACAGAAATGTTTAACCCTTAACTTCGCACTGTTGCATTTCTGCAACATATGATTTATTTTAATTTAACAGACTCAATATTTTTTTAATTACCACAAATCATTATCTGAGAAAAAAAAAGATTACTGCAATGAAATACTTGCTAATTTTGTCACTAGATGGAAGTACATTTTTCCAGAAACACAAAATTAGGGAAAAACTCTGATGCCTCAAGAACTGTGTTTTTGTATAAAAAAAATCCATCATATTTTATGCTTCCTCTTGTTTAGACGAAATAAATTACGGGGAAGAAATTTTTAAAAATTTTATAATGAATATAAAAGAATCATATAAAAAAAAATTTTGTAATTTAAGCACTACTGTAATTTTTTACCCCCCAAACAAAAAAAAAAAAACTGAAATTCAGTTTAAAACTGCTTAATTTTTTTTTTTTTTAAAATTTTTTCCCTTTTTTTTATTACTTGAGAACTACTGATATAAATTTTTTCATAGAAATTTAAGAAATTGCGAAATTAAATGTTAAACTCTTGGAAAATGCAAAAAAGTCAAAATCGATAATTTTTCAAAAATTCATGTTCTGGATCCTCTTAATGCTTCAAAAATTTGTGTGTGACTTATGAAAAATAGAGAAAATAAACATACAGTTTGACAATACTATCTATCATAACTCTGAGCTGAAAATGAGTTTCAGTGTGAGTTGTAAGAAACAAAAATAGCTCGAATGTAAAATGAATTATTTTTTGTCTTTACTTTTAGAAGCACATTTCTTATTAGCCTCTCTTCTCTCTCACAACTTAGTGGCGAGAAGCACGATATCTAGCGTGATTCCTGAAATAAAGCAATCGAGTATTTCGCATGCATATGACGTAAAAGAAATATTTTTTTCTTAAAAATGGCTTTTTGTGAAACATGTATTCATTAACATTTGACATTAACATCATTCCCTTTAACATCATTTTTATCAATGAAAAAGACTATTTTAATGATGGACATTTATTAAATTCGAAGCCTCTACACACATACACGTACATGTGCATTTTTTAAATAAGAAAGTAATATTTCCTATATGTCCTAAGCTTAAGACTGTTTACGGATAATGTTAAAGAATAGGACCCAAAATACGAATATTTTTTCCAGATATAAAAGTGCTCCATCATTAATATTATATTCTGGCCTCACTATCCTGTAGAGAATAACTT
>BMAV01020036.1:33748-51077 GCA_019973955.1 Trichonephila inaurata madagascariensis
GTGCGTGCGTGCGTGCGTGCGTGCGTGCGTGCGTATAATTTAATTTAGATCTGAATCAAAATCTCTTATTTACAATTTAACTTTTATTTTCCATAACATATATTCGAGTCTTAAATTAAACACTTAGTTATTTCCTCAGAAAAAATATTCTAAACATAACAATTCAAATCCAAGCTCATTAAGTTTTATAGTCTTCGCATTACGTGTTTGTGTGTGTGTGTGTGTGTCCGCACTTTACTTTCAAATCTAAAATACAAACTAAAACGTGTTACTTAACAATTCTGCAAATACCGTAAAATCCTGCGCACCCCCTTTTTGTTCTAACGTGGTGCTCTTATGTTTTTAAGTCATTTATTCGAGGTACTACCCCAGGTTTTTGAAAAATAGTATACTTCTAGATTTGCAGCTCTTAAAGTTCATAAAGTATGTCATTTCCATAAAACAAACAGTATTTCGATGTATATAGAAGTCAGAAATTTTCTTAAAGCTCATATCTTTTTATTTTATTTTTAAAGCTATTATTTTTACATCTTGCGTATAACGCGCACCCCTAAATTTCGATTTTATTTTTTGTGTTAAATAAGCGCGTTAAATGCCGAATTTTACGGTAAGTATATTGTCCAAATAGTATTTTTGAAATCCAATCAGGTCACTTGGTGCTCGTTTTCTCTCAGTGAAGGATGTGTTGACTGCTCACTGAATAAACTGTATTTTAGAAAAAGTTCTTGGTGCTGACTTGAAGTATCATATATATATATTCAATATACACGATGAAACTACTGCATGAAAACAAAATCTACTACCTCAGTTTTTAAGAAATACAAAAAGATTTCCTAAAGTGAAACCCCACAGATAAAAGGGTCGGTTTTAAAGCTATCTATCGCGAAATCTTACAAAATCGATGAAGGTTAATTTTTAAGAAGTAGATTAACAGAATTAATGAATAGGCGAATTAATTATATTCGTAAGGGGAGTTTTGGAATCCTAAAATCTTCTTAATATGACAAGTTTGAGATTTTTACATTTTCAAATTGAATAGATTGTAACCTTTGTAAAAATACCTTACTTTAACCTCTAGATTAATAAGAAACCCTTAAAACCTATTTTTAAATAATCATTGAAGCTGAGCCATGCCCATTTAAATGGCGCGCGCGCGAAAAATGTAAACAAAGTATTTTGTTTTTACTGAAAAGTTGAATGAATAATAGAAATTAAAACTTTTAATCCGAAATCGTAAAAAAAAAAAATTTTAGATGGTGGTACAAAAAATCCCAATGAAAGTGTAAACAACGTAATATGGTCTCGTGTACTGAAGAATATATTTGTACAAATAGAAGTATTATCATTGGGAACATAAGATGAAATTTAATCATTTAATACAGGAAATATATGAAAACCAGAAATTTTGAGAAAATTTAATATTGAGCCAGGTGATTACATGGTACATAGGCAATGGAGCTCCTCGACAAACAGAGGCTGTTAAAGGCTAAATATTCATCTTTTAAAAAATAAAGTAAGGAATGAAAAAAAAGACTTAAAAGGAAGAGAGAGGATAATGAGATTCAGAAAAATGTAGATCATTTGGAGTATGGGGAGGAATGTTTTAATAAAAAGTAATTATATGTTAAAGTTCATTTACCTCCAAATTTAAATTTTTGATTTTCGATATACCTTTTCTGGGAAAGTGATGCTCACAGGTACGTAAGTTTTTTATGACATATTTATAATGACGGTTAATATATACTAAAATAAGCTTTTTGTAAAAAAAAAACTTAAAAATTTATTTTTTTACAAATTTTTTTATGTGAAAAATGGGTCAAACTTCGCTAAGTTTGATAAAATATTTGATAAACTATTAAAAAATTCAAAATTAACTAAAAGCTTATTTCAGTATAATGACAAAAGTGTACTTTAATACTGTGAAAAATTTCAAGCATGCACATTTAACAGATTTTGAGAAAAGGTACAACGAAAACAGCCAATTTAACATTGTCGATATAGAGATTTCTGACTCCCCTAAATAACAATTAAAATTCTAAAAAGGGAAAGCTCTTGTAGGTTCCCATCTAGATTTTATGTTTCATAGAGGAGACACTTCCATCCGAATTTGTTGCTTAAGCTTCCATTTCTACTTGCTATTTATAAGGTTGATGGGGTAAAGGCTAGAACTCTTTTCCGAAATATATTTTCCAATCTTCGATAGTGACTTCCGTTCGCGGTGATTTGATGGTCAATCAGGAATGAAATCGCTTACAGCGTTTATCGCAGCAATTTCTGGAAGAGCACATTCATCGAACATGTGGGTCAAAAGGTCACTCCCAAAGAATTGTTATAAAAAAGGAACTGAATTTTGGAATTAATTGTATTTAAAGACAACTTGTGCTATATATATATATTGCTTTGTGAAATAAGTTTGAATTTGAAAGTTTGGCAAAATTGTTTCGGATGGACTTCGGAACTTTATATTTATTATATTTTAGTGATTTAAAACAATGTAAGTTGAAAATAAACTGTTAAAAAATAAGATTTAAGAATGTTATGTGCCATGAATATAGCATTTATCTATCGCTTAAACTGGGTTAGGGGGAGAAGGGAGTTTAAGAAAGGATTAAGGGGTTTCAGCATCAAACTTTAAATATTGTATTATCTTTTTTAAAATATCTTAAAACGAAATTTTTCATCATGCCAATTTGTAAATCATTTTTATATACCAGGTGGGAAAGAAGTCCGTATAAACTTTAAGGCATCCGGCTACGTTCGGAACCGTTATTTTGCAAAAGCGCATAAATGGATAATATTTATGATATTTAGTGTCACTTAGATTAGAAACAAAAAGTAGCGACCATGGACTATTTCAATTGTAATTTTTGAGAAAAACAAAAAGTATTTTCAAATTTCAAGATAATTAGAATATTTTGAGGCCTGGACTGAGTAAAACAAATAAATAAAAAATAGGGGAAACATTTAAGATTAATTCAAGCGTCCTGTAAGCACCGGCTGAAACAGCGTATTATTTCGCATAACGACCTTATTTATGTGCGATGATAATTTTTTTAGATGTTAGCCTAAAGAAGCAAAGGTAAAAGTCGGAAAGTTGATTTACACTAGGGTTCCGTCAGGTATGGTCAATCACGAGACAAATGTGGGGAGCCGACCAGACGTTGAGCCCCTTGATAGCTGTTGACCCGAAGTAGCCTAGGTGTCGAGTGATGTAAATGCCAATTGTTTGTTGTTAGAACTATGTGATGACATTAGAGTAATAGCCCAATGCCGTGTAGCTTGAAGGAAGATTAGAACTGGGTATCTTCCGATCCTAAAACGAGTATCTTAGCCACCATGCCAAAACGATCGTCGTAGCATGGAGACTATTCCTGGTTTATATAGATACCACCACCACACTACTCCCCTGCCAGTGATTTGGTGAGTAGGTAAACGAGCGATTTCATATTCGTGGCGAGCGTGTGAGCAATTGCGTCATTTTTGAGTGCGATGACTTGTGGGTTGCGTCATTCGTGCGTGACGGCTTGTGGGTTGCGTCATTCATGCGTGACGGCTTGTGAGTTGCGTCATCGTGTGTGACGGCTTTGTTGGTTGAGTCATGTGTCTGACGGCTTGGTTGCATTTGCGGTGGATAGATGGCGCCACGACTGCTGCGGTTCTCTCTTTGCACGACCAGGGTTACCAATGAAGGAAGATTAGAACTGGGTACATTCCAATCCGAAACGAGTATCTTAGCCACCATGCCAAAACGATCGTCGTAGCATGGAGGCTATTACTGATTTATATAGATACAACCACCACAAGCTTAAAGAATAGTTATTTTATTGGAAGGGCAAGGCAAGAATGCTTTCTGGTAAGAGGGTTGTAATCAAACTTGTAACACCTACTCCAGCACTCCTTACAGTCAAAACAGATAGAAAATATTTTGTCAGTAAAGATGGAAATAACCAGTGTGTGCGTTTAAGTGTCTCAGTATGAGAGTTTTGTAGGTCATTAAAATTCATAGATATTCATAAAAACTTACGCTCGGGTGGACCGTCGGTTAAATGGACTCATGACCAAGCTAAACCGCTTTATAATCCAGTGTATAGACCTCCCGTACAATAAGTATTAGTAATAAAATTGGCAATTTTATAAAATAAACCCATCTTTTTGATCCAACATTTTAAGAACGACACTTTCTCTGTGATTGACGAGTATACACATCATCGCTCGATTTCCGAGGCACACATAGTTGCGCTTTCTCATACGGAGACGCCACAGTTTACTAGTTAAAGGAATGAAATAATTTTAAATAACTTCGAAACTGTTAATCAGGATTGAGGACTATCTTATTCACATTCTTTGTTTCATGCTACAGTTATGTGTATCGGAAGGATTTATTTTTTTTTTCCATTTTTTTACGTGAACATTCGCTATTTAGTACTTGTTTTATATTCTAAAATTTAAAATATCTTTCTTGGGTCATTCATTTAAGTGTGAAAGTGTGCAACAATTTTGTAACGCTTCTATCCGCTTTCTTTGTACTAATAGTATTCTTGGGAAGTAATGGGTCTTTATAAAAATTATTCTATGGAAAACTTTTCTCCAAAGAAGATGTGATTATGCAAATCAAAGCTTGTATTTAAAAATTAAACTTTCGAGTCAAAAAAAGGAGAGGTTAGACTGATATAGGATAGCAATGATTGATTAACGTAAAGCTAGGCGAGAGCAATTCGTAGCTTATTTGTTTAATATTAAGGTTGATGATTTGGTCAATTAAGTATTAAATTGTATTAGGTTGATTTGAATTAGAAGGTGTATTGCCTGGACGTAAGTGATCCAATTTATTGTTAAGTCTTCTGGTATCTCGTCTACTTCGCTATTACTTCACATATTTGGTGATTGGTGCATTTCTTAACTTGAGTTATTGAATTTGTGTCGTTGTTGATAACTGTGTGAATAAATAAAGTTTGTTTTGAATATGGCTAATCTTCCTTCCGACCTTCTCACACTAATGGATAGCACGTGCCGTCCATTACAATTTTTAGACCTTTGAATGTTAAATTAAAAATTTCTAAACCTAAAAAGAATAGAAAAAGTACTAAAAGTAATCTAAATGAATTGTCGGAACTATATACACAAGCTTAATAGAAATAATTCCTGAGTAAAGTTTAATGTTCTCACTTCTAAGTTTCTATACTTATGAGAGTCATAAAAGGCTAATAAGAATTTATCCATGCTATTTACTTTTCTGTCAGCGAATATTTCTTTTAGTAAGTGGCTTCTAAATGATGTATTTTTGGAGATACACATTATTTTCCCTTATTGAATGAAAAATTGGGTGAAGGAAGTTAAACTCTTTTGTTTCAAAAACTGCCATGTAAATAGTGTGAGACTAATTTTACGTATTAATCATTTTTATACTCTTTTCTTAATTTTAGAAAGAAATTTTCGTATAAATTATGAATCAGTTTTCGTTTTACACTTTTTTTCAAAAAAATTATATTTCGGTAGCTCATTTTACCCAGTAATCTATAATAATATCTAAAACTCACGGTGCAACATTACCATTTGCACACGGTTTCCAACTTTCTGCATTACTTCCTTCTCTTTTTATATATAGGAATGCTAATATAATTTAAATATTTTTTTGATAATACATTTTTTGCCAGTGGCATTTTACTGTTCTCAGACACTAGATAGCGCTTCGGGTGATCCTGAGAGGCAACTCTCAACTGATCCAGTCAAGAAATGTTTCTTACAGAATTTGTCATAGAGTAATACGATAATATGCGTGCTTAATAATGATGAGAGAAAAGATGACAACAAATTTATAAATAAGTAACCTTGTGATGGGCTAACGCTTCTTTTCATACACATATCTTTTGGGGTTCTTTGGGGCCAGAATGAATGGCAACTCTTTTTCAACCAACCCAAGAAGTAAAGCGTGAAGGAAAGATGCAAATTTGGAAGCTTTTAAATATCAGAAGTTTAGAGTAAACCGTGTGGCATTTGGGGAATGTTATGATAGTCCGTATTTCAAGTGTGAAGAGGTTTTGAGAGGTTAAGTGACAGCCAACAGAAGTTACCCGTGACAGAGAGCCCTTAGGTCAAGGTGCATACCATTGCACGCCAGTGAATCGCAACTTCAAATAGGATTAGATAGATTGATATTTCTTTGGACAATAAAGGTAGGAGTGACATTTAAATATTTGGATCTGTGATCGCATAGGAATTAGGCTTAGGCGAGTTAGTTATTGATAGTGGTCTGAGTTACGTTATTTCGGTATTATATATTGTGTATTTAGCCACCGTAGATTCTCTCACATATCATATTATTATCTAATCTGTTACAGGTTTAAGTTAAGGTCTTAATAAAGTCATATTAAGATCATGACAGCTTCTTCCTTTATTCCTACACCTCTAGCTCACGCTGATAATCTAGGAAAAGGGTCCCCTTACAACCTTGTCATCGTCTTTTATTATTATTATTATTATTATTATTTTGGTATTTTGAGTACTATGACACGTCAACAATACGTAAATATCGTGCTGCGTCCGGTGTTACTCCTCTTTCGTGGAGGAGGTACCCAATGCCCTTTACCTGCAGAACAACAACCAACCACGGATTACAAGCATTAAACAGATGGACAGAAGTTTCAATGGCCACCATTCTCCTCTGATTTCTCCCCAGTTGAACATGTCTGGGATGTGATGGGACGCTTATTGCCCATTATGCTACTGCCTTTCAGAGAGCTTCTTGTTCAGAAAACGAAATGTGGCAAATAGTTGGCTACGAATAGAAAGTCTCACCCCAAAAGACACCCTCCATATACTCATTGGCTCTGTACTTAGACGTGTTGCTTCGTGTATAGCCTTCTGCGGTGGTCCTACAATCTTCTGACCAGGTGCTGTTCTCGCTTTCTATTACAAATATCATTTGAAGATAAAAACCATTTATTGTTCATTATTGGTTTCCTCTGTTTTCTGTGATTCATGTCTTTCTGGCCACTCGCTATGAAGTTGTTTATGATAAAGTTTAAATGATAATGTTAATAAAAGCATTCAAGTGTTGAACCTTTTAAAATACTAAAGGAAAAATACAGAGGAACTTCAAAAACTAGATAAATAGACGTTAAATTAGGGGGGGGGGGTAATGTCCGGGAGAGAGGGGGTGTGTGAACAATCACTTTTAAATAATCTCTCAGTATCATATAAAGTAAGTCTTGAGTATACCAACTTCCATGCGAAATCATGAAATTTCTAATCTAATTCAAAGATCAACAAAGTTTTGAAATTTTATTTAAAAAAATCTTCTTTGTTAGTCTTAAGCTATTGAAAGTTGATAAGAGGACTTCCCTTTTACAGAAATAAATTTACTCTTTGATAACCTTAATTTAAGTTATTGTTATAAAAGTTCTTTTTATAACAATGAATATAACTGCAAAATATTTAAAGAAAACTGTTGCTTTTCCCTTAGCAAATCATACATTTTATTAATAACTCAATTGTTTTTCAGCCCTGTTTCCAGAAACTGACAATTTATTTATATCATGAACTATTAAAATTTCAAGGTCGTATCAAAATTTAGTAAAAGGCGTAACATTTCATTTTTCAAAGTGAAAAAATGGAGTAACTGTTTAGTATATAATGTCCGGCTTCATTTTCTTGCTAAGTGGAAAGGAATTCAAATAAATTATTTTGAATTAATATTACTAAACCCCTTTTTTTTTCAGCACTAACTTAAAGTATCCGACTACGTCTGGAACCGTGATTTTGCAAAAGCGTATAAATGAATAATATTTATGATATTTAGTGTCCCTTAGACTAGAAAATGTAGATAAAATTGTTTTAAGAATAGTATTACAATAAAAAATTATTTAAGTACAATATTTTAACAAAAAATGAACACAGAATGACCCATTTTTAAAATATTCTGCTTTTGTGAAAAATGCTTCTATTATAATAATATTTTGCCTGTCTATAAGCTCAGACTTCTGTATACAGAAGTAGGTTTATCCATACTTTACGACAACAGAGGGGAGAAATTTTAAGAAAAAAACGCCGACCATTATTTCAATGGGTTGTAACTCTGAAAATAATGTGAATTTTTCAAAAAAAAATTCAGACTCTCTGAAGAAGTCTACTTTATATAATCAAAATATTATTATTTTAGAAGCATTTTTTATTAAAAAAAGAACATTTTGAAAAAAAGATTATTCTGTTAGTTTTTTCCCAAAATATTGTATTTAAATAATTTTCTTATGTCAAAATGTCCTTAAAACAATTTTATACATGTATTCTAATCTAAGAGACACTAAATATCATGAAAATTATCCATTTATGCGCTTTTTTAAAATCATGGTTCCGAACGTAGTCGGATACCTTAAGTAAAACTTAATTCTCCAGCTTTTGCAAGAATATTTTAGAAATTTCTTTCAAAGAAAAATATTTTGAGTGTCGACATAATCAATGTTTCTTTAATTCCACAGATCTTAATGAGTATAAACCCGTTTTACGTCTCTCTAAAATTCTTTTGGATTCAGCTAAAAAATGTCCCTTGTTAACGTTTTCTGTTTAGGTTTCTTAGTATTTTTAACTGCTTGCAATTTCAGATTTGTCGAGCCGTAAAATTGAAATACAGATGTATTTCTCCTTTTTTTATATATATATATGTTACCTTTGCGACATAGCCATCCTGTGATGACTATGTCTAGTAGGATCCGCGTAAGCTAGAGGTGTGGGATTATCTAAATGATGAGACATTATGTAATTCTTAACACAACTTTTATTAAGAATAACTTAAATTACTTAATTCTAATTAACAACTTTCTTAAAGTGAGAGTTAACACCCAATTAAACCTTATTTTCAAGTCAGTTCGCGCAACTAGATCGTTTATCTTAATTATAATAATTCAACTGTCTAATCTAACTTCCTATACAAAATATTACCTTTTTGTAGACTCACCTTCCTTCCTAGTTAGAAATAATTCCTATTATGTTATAATTGTAGGTGAGAAGACTCAGGCTTTCTTAATCCTTATTATATTCTATTGAGATGAGCGTATCCTTCTTCCTGAACTGTAGGACGTCTAACACTTGTTCCGAACGATTCCACACTAAGTTATCTCTAGGCTTGCCGTTCTATCTCATCAAACTTTCTATCCTTTTAAAGTATATCTCTTTTGCATATTCGATTCGTTTCTCTTCTTGGTATTGGGTTGGAAAAGTTTTGCCATTAATCGTGGCCGTCAAAGAACTTAGGAGTTATGTTAGAAGAAGGACGCGAGAGACGTCACACCTTTAAAGCGTGAAATCCGTTATTTCATAGAATAACTAGATATTTCTTGAAATAACTAGATCAGTCAGTTAAAGTATATAAAATTACTGAATTCTGTGATTTAACTAGGTATTCTACAGAATAACTATTGCTTGATCGTTAAAGTATGAAATACGACACTCGAAAGTTCTTTGAACCGGTTCTTGCTGCTTTGGGCAGAATTTTTCCGACTAGGCGTGAACTACCTGGCCTCTTTAAACGTGTACGTCAATTGCTCCTCCGACGCTATCAAGCTATCACTACTGGTGGACGCAATTTTGAACAATTATCAAAAACATTACACTTGTCAACGACGCTTTCAATAAACACTTTGTATTTCTTTTCATCTCTAATTTTTTTGTGTTCATGCCTCACCGCGTCTCCTGCACCCATACATTTCTATACAATAAACTATTGAGATAATGTTCTGTACTTACCCTTGAAGTTTGCACCATGAATTCAGGACCACCCTGCATGTATAAATTTATCAGCATTTTCAAGAAATATAGGGTTTTTAAAAATATTTTAATATCATTCCCAAAGTAATTTTCGAAAATAATCTTTAAGTGAAGCAAAACAATATGTGGTTAGCGATCTCTAGCGGACAATTCCAGAAACCATCGATCATTAGGTTGCAGTCGAGACATGAACATTGATTAGAACCTATGCCTCCATTTACTGTTGCAATGCTGAATATGGTAGTGTCCATAATTGTCCTTATTGTAGCTTTAAATGTTAACGTTCTTTAAGGTTTGTCATTGTATGTCATATTAAAGTCTTTAACCAAAGATGTTTGACGTCGAACTGCTTACCACGTAAGGAATATTTTTTGCAACTTTAAATTTTCAAGCGTTTATCTTGTTACGCATGTATAATCTTGAAGTTGAAAAATGTGGTATTACATTAACACATGTGTTGCCATTTTCAAGTGCAAAAAAATTCAAGATATATTTTATATATTTGTAATAATAGCCTTTGAAGCGATCAGGCTATAAGATTTACTTTTTAGAAAGTAATACTTCGAATTTTAAGAAATGTAGGAAAATTACATACTATAGAAAAAAATGAGATATATTAAACGAATTGATTTTTGTTCTAAGTATTTTTGAATTTTAGAATACATATGCATAATTTTCTGATTTTGATTAGTGTAATTTATTCAAAATAACTTGGCTTCCTTGGATAACAAAGATTGGAAAAAGGAATTATTCTATAAATCTCTGCTAGAAGAGTTTAAAATTAACATAAACAAATTATGTTTTTAATAATTACGCATACAAAAAAAATTTTATATACTTCATGCTTTTACTACAGAAACTCTAGAATATATTTAGAGTAACGCTAAATTGCTTTTGTCAAATTTATGTAAATTTAAATTATCTGAATAAAAAGGTCCCCTATTTAAAGAAAAAAATATCAATTTATGTAAGTCTTTTTATTCATTTAATAATTACTCCGCCATTCATTTAAAAAAATGGTAGTAATTAAAGTGCATATGCCAGTAAAAAAAAAAGAATTCTTCTTAATATTTCTTACGGACTTTTAAATGAACAAATATGGGAAATTAGTAATAAAAGGACTTTGGAGTTAGAAAAAGGGGAAGAAAACTTTATCAGACAAATAAATGTAAATTCTCACACATTCAACCGTGTACTTCATTTACATAAAAAGAAGTAATAAAAAGCTGTTCAATAAGTGGGGCAGTAAAAGAAAAATTCACTGCCATTATTGCTTAATTTCCCAACTTTCCATCTCCAGCTCTTTTTTTTTTTTTTTTTTTTTTTTTTTTTTTTTTTTTTTTTTTTTTTAGTGTTCGTTTTCATGATTTATTCTTTATTTTCCACGTTTTGAGTGTAAAATTTAGAAACAATACAATTCTCACACGAGAGAAACAGAAAGAATTTTTAAGATTCCCCATTTCCCTTTTTTTCCTTTGCGAAGGTAATTTATCATGTTAAAAAAATTGGAATCATTAAAAATTGGTGTTTGATACGGATATGTTTGGCGATACTTTAGTGCGCAATGGAGTCTGCGCAGTTGAATGTTTTCAAAAGAAATGTTACTGTGCTTTTAACCTGAAATGTTTTACCTAAAATGTATCCGAACGTAAAAAAATGAGCTAAGAGGGAAAGAAATAAAGCGTTATCAGAAAACAAATTCAGAAATTGGTAATTAGTTTCTAAGAATTTATATTTTGAACACTTTTATTAAGGTTTTAATGTAAAATGAATATTTGCGTAAAAACTGCATGGTAAGATTTTTTTTTTCTTTTTTTTAGAAAAATGTGTTATTTTTAAATGTATTACCCTTTTGTGTAATCTTCAAAGAATTAAAGCTAATTTTCATTTTTAAGGGATTTAAGGTTGCATCAAATGAATTCAAAGAAATTTCATGCATTTTCTTATTTGGTTTTAATTAATAGTATTATACGCATATCGGAGTTTCTGTTTTTAATGCTATCAGTCTCTTAAAGAGCAAGACAGTTCTTAAGGAGCGATGAAAAGTTATTGTCGAAAACAACCCTTTGAAATGCAGGATACCGCACTAAAATTCACTTAATAAAACCCATAAAGTCTTCACACCCTCTACAATACTCAGATGCAACTATATCAGTGTTTAAAAATACAAATGCGTAATATTTAAAATTATTTGCAAGCACTCGCTCGATAGTAGCAACTAATCGCTATTCGAATCTTCAATAGTCAAAACAATACGGGATCAACTTCAGCGAGCAGCTCCTATTTATAATTTACACGGATCGTTTTTTAAAGATATACTTGCGAATTGTGATATTAATAGATTTCTCCAGTAATTTCCAGAAGCATCTATATGGTCACCAATCACCAAAAATGGTCCCCAAGTCACCGTGGTCGCCAAAAATTATGCTAACTTGGCTCAATCACCAACATTTTGCTAAGTTTTAATTGAATTGTCATTATAATGTAAAGAATGGCTTTGTTTGCGTATATTATAATTTTAGCAAAAAATAACTAAAACAAAGAGTTTAATTAATGTATAACAAATCCAGATATAAAACATTTACTCTATTTTAAGCATTCATTGCACAAAATTTGTAACAATGTTAACAATAAAAAGACTTTTTAAAAGGCAAATAAATGTTTTTCTTGAAAATATTTTTTTTAATAAATTGCTGGGCTTTTTTTCTAAAGGACTGCATATTAGCAACTATGCCTTTGCAGACACGAAAACTCCCTAAATGCTAGGGTCATTTCATAGTGTCACCATCTAGTACAAACTCTTTACCAAATTTTGATGCTTGCATTAACTTTAATTCACGCTCTCGTTACATGCTGTGGCCATGGTAGCCTAGTGGTCAAGGTATCGGATCGTGGCTGGCTTGTCACGAGTTCGAGCCCAGTACCACTAAAGACCCACTGTGTAGGGCAGTGATGCACGTTAAATCTGTTGAGAGCTCAAACTTCCTCCCGCTGGTGGGGTGTGGTAGTTAGGAGAAGAGGTGCTAGCTTATGTATCGTCTTCGTCACTTGTCCATGGTTCAAAATTACGAGGTCCGTCGCTAAAAGCCCTCGAGTAGCTGAATAGTGTGAAGTTAATATTCACTCACTCGTCATCATCTCACTGACTCGTCAGATGCTAAAAAATTCTTCAATTTCTTGAAAAGTCGTCTTATTTTGTTTAAGTATTACTGAAAGATGTGATTGCTTTAAAGTTGATATTTTATTTTTTGCACTATGGAATGGTTTTTAAGAATGGACTTATATAAGAGAGAGAGAGAGTATATTATATAAAATCTCTACTCTTTCACTAATCACTAACAATTAATAATATTTCTGATTCTCATTGAAAGCAATTAAGTTGATATTATATATTAAACAACAAGCTCGAAATGTCTTCTCTTTTAGAAAGATTGATCAAAGAAAAAAAAGTTAAAAATCAATGGTTACATTTTTATATGCATAAAACTTTTAAAACATTTCTTGTTTAAATTGTTGTGCTCTTCCCGAAGGGAAGGAAGGAAAGTTGAACGAGCCTGAGACAGGTTGGACTTCTAAACGATAGATGGCGACACCACCTATCTCCACCTCCACAATTTAGGCATGGAACTGGAGGGGAGAGAAACATTCTCCCTCCCCTGCAACCCTGGTTTCAGCTGAGACCGTCCACGAGACTTTCGGACCCACTGATTTAACGAGCACATACTCCGTGTGTACTTGGAGGGTATTTGGTGGCATGGGGCATCGAACCCAGGCCCTCCGGTCTGGAGTCCGATGCTCTAACTATGAGGCTACCCACGGCCCGACAGGCACTCGTTGTCAGCGGTAATTCAAAAATCGGCCACAGCTTATTTTGGACCACCATTTTGGAATATGAAGGAGTTTGCTAAACCTCACTTTTTGATTATTCTTTTGACATTATAAAAAGGAACTGTATTGTTAGAGGTTTGAAAGATTTTTGTCCCCTTCTTCTCCAAGCAATCGGCATTTTCATTCCCATCAATGCCACAGTACGATGGAATCCACTGCATGGCAATGTCTATATGGCATTGAAGTAAATCGCGAATTAACATTTGACACTTGAGAATATCCTCTGACAAAGGGCCCTCGATGGAAGATATTGCTTGGAGGGGGCCACCCTTGAATCACAGAAAATAAGTACCTTTGAATCACGATCTGTGTGGCAAAGAAATTGAGATAGAGTAATACATATAGCTGCAATTTCGGCATCAAAAGCAGTGCTGTGAATTCCTATAGGTGTATAGAAGGATAATAGGTTGCAGCAAACTCCAGAACCTGCATTACTGTTATCTGTCAACTTGGAACCATCCGTGTAAACGTATAATCTTTCATCCTCAGGGTATAAAGCAGGGAGGGCGAACCAATGGCACCCTACACAATATTTTGTGCACGCCACCGATCAAAACGGTTTGCATTTTAATTCAAAATAACAAGTTTCAATTTGAAGTATTACAGACAAACGCGAGTGATCGGTCGCAGTTTTCAGTGAGATTTTCTAAGTTCAAAGAATTATCGGAAACGCTCTCAAGTTTTCTTATGTACTCCCATGTGATTTCATTTAATAAACTGAACTTGTCCCAATTTGATTTGTTGGAAATTAAAAAATTTGAAGTACACAATTGATTGATTTCCAGTCTAGTTTAATATGGATTCAAAAAATTTGTTGTAAAAAGGAGAAAGTTAGAATTGATTGAAACAGAACGATTAACAAGCAATATACATAAAAATGCTAATAATGAAATTTTGGAAACATGGAATTCGATTCCAGACACATTTAACTGTTTGAAGAGAAGCTGGGTCATGTTATTTTAACCATATTTTCCTCTACCTACGCCTGCGAGTCATTAATTTCTCAGAGATGAATAGTATTAAAGGCTCTCTTATAGAAACCGTTTGGTAGATGACTCCAATTCAGCATGCATTTTGCTATAAGTAACATCTTTCAATCCTAATACAAGTTATTTTTCATCTAATCTGCAACAGCAGAAATCTCACAAATGCTGAGTTAATTTGAATAGCACGTATATATAACTAAAAGATGCAAAACGTTTTTTTTAAACAAATAAAGAGTTTTGAGTTGCGTTAATATGTAGTTTTATTATTTTTCCAATAATCACAAGTCAAAATTATTTGACGGCACGTCTATACCTCATTAAACATTTCTATAGAAAAAATGACACATTGATCCATAAAGATTCGCCACCCCTGGTATAAGGTATCCAAATTCTCCAACATTAGACAAAGAACTTTTGCAGACCCCCTAGATAAGGGATGGCGAACCATTGGCACGAGTGCCACTGATGGCACGTGACACAGTACTTTGGGCACGCCTCTGATCAAAATGGTTTGTGCGTTTTAGTTTAAAATAACAAAGTTCACAAAAATGTATAAAGGACAAATGCGAGTGATTGGTCATGGTGCGGCAGGGAGTGTACTCGTTTGTTAGTGTATTACCTTAATTACATCGTTGACCACAATTGCTAATGATGCAAGTTTGTCTATGCATAGTATAGTAAATTTCTTTGACACAACTGTCTTTTAAAGTTTATTTGTGTAATATTTATGATTTTAACCATTATTTAACATTAGTTCAGCAAAAAACAAAAAGTGCCAGATAATAAGTTTAGCAGTAAATATGAAACTTAGAGGACAAAGATATTGCATAATTAATAAGACAGACAAAACTGTGTGTTTTTTATATTCTGGAGCAGTGGTATGCAGAGCATCGTCTGTAAAATGGATTCTAAATACATTTAACTGTTTGAAAAAGCTGACTTATGCTATTTTAACCATAATTTTTTCTACCTATACCTGAGAGTTATTATTTACAGAGATGAGTAATATTAAAGACTTGCTTAGAAGCCATTTGGCAGACGACTCCGATTCAGCATGCATTCTGCTCAAAGTAGCATCTCTCTTACAGTCTTAATATAAGTTGTTATCTGATCTACAACAACAGAAGTCACACTAAGGTTACTTTAATTTGTATTACAAAACATTTACAAACTATATAACTAAAACATTTACAACTATACATTGCAAAAAGTATTTTTTCGTAGTAAATAAAGAATATGAGTTAATAGTATTGTTACATAAATCCGAGGGTTCGTGGATTTTATACAAAACAATCGCTAAGAAAATAAACAGTTCTTTAAGAGCGATGCAAATTTATTATCAACATTCCAATCCTTTAAATACAGGATTCAGCAGCAATATTCACAGAGTAAATATCCGAAGGTCTTCACACCTTCAACAGCAATCAAACACAATAACAGTGTTTAAAAATACACGTAAGTAAATATTATTCACAAGCACAGCTAATCGCTAGTCAAACAATCCTCACTACTCGCTGGTTTAATCCAGACTCCTTGCCGTCCCGGCGAGCATCTCATTTATAGGCGCGACAGAAACTTCCAGAAATATAACAGCTCGTGTCATTGAACGTGACACTAGTGGAGAGATCTACTACTTTCTAGAAGATTCCAGAGGGTTCCGAACTCGCCAACATGGTCGCCAATGACGCCAAAATTGCCAAATTGGCCGCCAACTTGGTCGCCAAAAATGATGCCAACTTGGCTCTACCGCCAAGATTTCGCCAAGTTCTCAATGGATCGCCACTGTAACGTAAGGGTCGGCATTGCTTGTGAATGGTACAATTTTAACATGAAATAAACATAACATAGAGTAATATAAATGCATAAAACACTCAAATATACAAATTATTTACACTATTTACACAAAATTCGTAACAGTATTTAGTTTCATTATTTCCCAATCACAAGTCAAAATTATTTGACGGCACGTCTATACCTCATGAAACACTTCTTGAGGGAAAAAAAATGGCACGTTGATCCATAAAGATTCGCCAACCCTGCCCTAGATAGGCGCTACGGATCACAGTTTAAGAACCCCTGTAATAGATAATAATGCTATGAAGAATATTATGTAAAGTTTTCTTATTATATTCGAAATAAATTTCTTAGCAATAATTTGATTTATTATGAAAATGTATATGATTCTCATTTTATTCTACAAGAATGAGATGAGATAATAACTGTCCTCCTAACGATAATATAATATAATTCTGTAGAATAAATTTGTTACTTACAGTAACACTTCTGTGAATACGCTTTAAACCACCATACGTTTCATATAACGTTCCATTAATAAAATACATTATCCATATGAGTTGATTTCTTTTACACTAAAAGAATTACGTTTGCAAAAATTATTTAAAAGATGTAAAAGTTCATGTATATATATTCTTGATACTTTGTAAGCTTTCTACAATAAATCAAGAATACCTTTTAAAACTCAGCAAAATAATCTTTTGTTTCTCATTTATTGGAATAAAATCCTTTAAAACTTCCTTGAATTGAAAGAAAGTAAATTCTTAGAATAAATATTGCCAAATAAACAATTGCACTTATTATTTTTTTATTTCGTATTTTCTTAAAAGAAACTGGAATCTGTTACATAGATCCGAGGGTTCGTGGATTTTATGCAAAACAATCACAAAGAAAATAAACAG
>BMAV01020036.1:71698-84123 GCA_019973955.1 Trichonephila inaurata madagascariensis
CACCGTCATAAAGGAAATTAAACTGAATGGTGATTATTTGCCATGAAAAGAGGAGAAGCATGTTACAATGTACATGAGGACATCGCACTTTGCACTCTTTTCTTGTCCCTTTCTGCGACATTTCCTACATCGTCTATCTTTGGAAACCACCTTTTGCATATGATTTCCCCCACTGGCTAAGTGTACATCATCCAGAACCACACACTTCTTTCCTTGGAAGCTAGCAGGACGTCCTTTCTTTTTTCTTGAGGAATATCCGTGTATTATAGCTGAAGAACTAATCCTGTACGGAATGTTAACTGGTCTAAACTTCTGTTTCTTTTGTTCCCTTGCCACAGTATGAAACTATTTATGATGGCAAGGACAATAAAAAAAAATAAAATACATGATGCCTTCATTTTACAGATCTTTTTATTTGGTATCGTTATTTTCTTTGATCGAAGGGATCACAACACCTCCCATGACATCGTTATATACAGCGACAGCTTTTGGACAATTCTTATTTAGTATCATCTTTTTTTGTTCGATTTACAGATGTCATTATGGCTGTATTATGTGCAGTAGCACAAACCTGAACCGGGAATTAGTCTCCTCATCGTTATAAAAGCAAGGCTAATATATTATAATGGATTTTCCGATTCTCACAGGTGTATTTTGTAAGATCATGTAGACGCGAAGTAATCCTCCCAATGCCTAGGAAAGGGTTAAATTCTAAATCTAAACAAGGATTTAGCATTTATCTTAATTTTTAACAAATATATCAATAATCCAACTTTTTACAGAAAAACACACAAGCTATTCGTTTTTTATTAGTTATATTATTCTAATTATATAACTTTTTACAGTGATAAGAATATTATTTTCTAAATTTGAAAGACTTATTTTATCTTCCAAAGAATAAGATTGTATGCAACCACTACTATGCTTCGGAATATAGCGTAAAATTTCTTTCTATATTACTGAATATTCGAGGCATCAATTGCTTAATGTTAATGTATTTGTTGTTGTTACTTATGCCACCTGATCGACAGTAACATCCACGAAATTCATCGCGACAAGGGGCTAGATTTTTATGCCTGTCGTTAGCCTTGGCTTTGAGCACAATGCAGGTAACAGTACGATTTTGCTCGGTTTCAACCCAATTTTGAAGGAGAACACGTTGGGGGTACTCAGGGGCCTCCCCCTTGTCTTCCTCTTCCACCAACCTCACGAGAGGACTTGCAGCTCGACGGCTATTTAGAGTACCCCCATGACGCGAAGGCACTATACATTTACAAACATCCATGCCTTCTCCGGGATTCGAACCTAAGGTACCTAAGTCAGCGTCACTAACCCCTGTACCAGCCACTATAATGTGTTTGTGATAGTGCTTATATAATTGTTTTGCACTTTAGTATATTTTTGATTTGTCAAGTAACTTAATGATGGTAAAATATTTTATCAATGCAATAGAAAAAAAATTACAAATATTTACATTTAAAATATATACATTACAAAATGAGCATAACTTAATTTGTAATTATCAGCATGACAAACAGAGACAAAGAGGGAGAGAATTTTTTTTATTTTCCTCTTGTTTACCAATTTTATTGAATCAAAGTTATAAGATGTCAAATTCACAATCTTGATTTAAAACTACTAAAATCCTTCAACCGAAATGTTTTATGAATTTCTTGTGAATCTTTCATAAAGCATAACTAATTTGCTAAATTTATTTATTTCAGACAAATGTAAATTTTTGCTGAAATGGTGAATGACTTTAAAAGCAACTTAATTTTTCATACGTATGTATAGAACGCGACATATCATGATAATTTCTATCCATATTAGAAAAGGAGTTTTTATGAAATTACTTGTATGCTTATCAAACTATCGTAAAAGAAATTGAAGAAAACCTTTTACATATGCTATTAAAAAATTATGAATGTCATAATTCACGGCCTATTGCTCAGTATTACCTCTAATAATTTCTTTATTTCTTTTTTGAAAGTGTTCTCGAAGCAGTTTGTTGCCCTTCGTCAAAACACGTGACAGTCCGGCGCCAAAAGATCTATCCTCCTGGACTTCTCCCTTACTTTCTTGCATTCTGTTCCCCACCCATCCCATGAACAAATGATTCTATTTTTATCTGTTGTAATCTTTCTGTGTAAGTTTTCGGAAGATCATTAAATTCTAAATGTCGTAAATTATGCTATTCGGCGTAGCATAATTGAGAAATAAAATCTTTTGACAATATTCTATTGTGTCATACATGTTCGGTTACACTTATTATAGTAAGGAATATATTGATGTTTTTTTTATAAGCGTTAGGGTAACTTATATTGTATTTGAAATTTTTAAAAAAGTTTTGCAAATTATTTGTTTTTTTTTAACGGACGTTAATTATTTTTCAATAAAAAATATTTTATTGCTAAAATTTTTAAGAAATTTTTTAATAGAATATAAAAGTATTAAAAAAATGAATAATCGAATTTATTAAAAAGCGAATATTTATGCCTACCGTTTTCTCTTTGTTGCTCTTCTTTGTCTTTACGTAACAGTCCGAGGCCGAAACACCTGTGCTTTTATTTTTGAGCATCATTTACACACCATGTACTCCCTAGAATTTAACATGATTCTAATTTTATATAAACTTAAAGGGTGAGTGAGTGAGTGAGTTTGGTGTTTTATGGCGCAAGAGCCAGTTTTGGCTATACTGCGCCAAACATTCATAGGTCTGTGGTCTGGACGGGAAAAAAGAAAAGGAGAAATTGGGTGACCAGTTGGAGGGTCAAAAATAGAGAAGGATCACTGGGGTATCCCAGGGTCGTGACACCCGTGTTTACCAAAGATAGTAAACCCCTTGGGAAAAGGAAAAGATCACTAGGGTACCTCGGGATTGTGACACCCGTACCCACCTAAAGAAGGTGAGCCCCCTGAGGGGTTATAATAAACCTAAAGGGAATTTGCCCTTTCCTCTTGCATTTTATTTAATCATTTTTTAAGATTAAGAGGTCTCAGGAGCGTTGATTTTGTCTCGAGAGCTGAAAATATAAACAATTTTCGATTAGGGTTCTTTGAGATTAAAATTAAATATTTCGATTTTATATTTATTATTTAAAAATGAATGAGTTTTCAAAAAAGTGTAAAATGTTTAAAATATAAGGTAATTCGGGGGAAGACGCCAGCTTGTTAATAGTACTTTTATGCGTCAATAGATGACAATTTTGAGCCACTTGTGTGAAGAATCTGGTCCGACATTGAGTGTGGCTTGTGGATTTATTTGAAATAATCGTCTTTAATGGCCTTATTTTTCGATCTAGTGAGCTTTTAAAGTGGCGAGCACAATTTTTATAATATTCTGTTCCTCATATTTAAAGTTCATAAACATACTTGTTATTTTAAATAAGATATTAGCAATGTAAGTGAGTTACGCATAATGTTACACATACGATGCATGTAGAAACGGCCATAACACTGCAGCAATAAGGAAATAAGCGTGTGTGACATCTGTCCCCTATACTTGGGGGAATACGCCCCATAATTCAGAAATACAAATGAAATGAACTTTAATTTTTTTTTCACTTTATAACACTGTATATAATAGTATAAAATATTGCTACAATTAATAATTTTCTGTAAGGATGACACAGGGGATCTCCATAGGACGAGGATATGCAGGGAAGTAATCGACTACTACTTCAGCCTGCTGTAGACCGTTCTACTGGAAAATTCTTTTTTAGCAAACTAATTATAACTAATTATAGCATACTAATTATTAACTGTTTCTATTTTATCACTTTGCTTCTATTACAGAGAATTCTGATTTTTTTGTTTCAAAAATTAAATAAATTAAACATAAATCACGCTCAAATTGAACGTAGGAAAATGTGCAACCTCAATTACGATGAGCAAATACATGCATCGATATCGACTTTCAAAAACTAAGTGAGAGAGTTGAGAAACAAATATTTACTAATTAAATAAATTAAGCATTATTTGAGCATTGCATTATATCTACGTTTGTGTATAAGGTAATACGGGGGAAGACGCCAGTTTGTTAATAGTACATTTATGCGTCGATTGATGGAAATGTTGAGTCTCTTGAGTGAAGAGTATGGTCCAATATTAAGTGTGATTTGAGAATTTATCTGAATTAATCGTCTTTAATGGCCTTATATTTCAATCTTGTGAGCATTTAAAGTGGTGAGTACAACTTTTATACTATTGGTGACTCAGTGCCCCGCGTGATCACTCCCGGGTTAATTATACACTTTCTAGGATAAACAATTATTCAGAAGAAAAAAAACTCAATACATTTTCAATCAGTTTTGTTGTTTCTTATGCCACCTGATATAGACTGTTTCAAATCCAGGCCCACGAAATTCATCATGGTAGAGACTAGATATACACCTTTCGTTAGCCATAGCCTTGAGCACCATGTAGGTGACAGTTCGATGGTTCTACTCCAATTTTGAGGGAGAACACCCTGGAGGGGGGCAGGGGCCTTCCACATCTCTTATGCTTCCATCAAGTTCACGAAATTACTTGCGGCTCGACGGCTATTTAGGGTACTCCCATGCCGCAAAGGCACTGTAAATTTACAAACATCCATGCCTTCTCCGGGATTCAAACCCAGGCCCTACGGCACATCAGTCAGCGACGCTAACCTCTGTACAGGATGGGTGACTCAATCAGTTTTACTGAAAGGATATCAACTTTGGTCTGTTTTTTTTTTGTTTTTGAGGCAAAAGATATTGAAAAACTATTGAAAAAAATTCCTGATAAGATGACGGGAAAAGAGTTATCGATTCATCAATATAAAACTCATAAAGGATTTTTAATTATTTATTCAAATTCTCTCTGCCTTAGATGCTGAGTGAGGTTTAATTATTAAAACTCATTAACCAATACAGAACTCATCATTAGTTATAATTATTTATTCACATTCTCTGAAAATCACTTATAATTCCATACTCAAAATCCTTTTAAGAACAATTTTTTTCGAAAGCTACATATCTCATTCCTAAGCGCATTTATCTTATTTACCCACTCAGATGCAGAAGCACAAAACATTTGCAACCATTACGACCACTGTATCTATATCTGCAAAGCTTTTAAATCGCAAATGTTTTTTTAATAATGCTAAAAGCTGGTAATAGCCCCAAGTGAATTTCTCTAACTCACAATTCAGGATACTTAGATCGTCATAGTGCATTGTATGCTTCTTTTTTGTACTTCATATTAATCTCGTGAGATTAAATTTACATGTAATTTCCGCAACTCCTCAGTGCATTAGTGAAAGTGATGTATTGAATTTGGTTTTATTTTTGGCTTCTTTGGTGATAATGCACTAATAACTCTTTAGCTTATTGAAGGGCTCAAATCTTTTAATGGGGTGAGGGTTTTTTTTTTGTATTAATTCAGGTTTATCGTATTTTTGTGATGAGCAGTAATTAGGGAAAATTAGGTAGTGTGTTTATGAAAGTAAATTATAAAGGAATTCGAGAAGCTATTTGGTGAAATTCCAAAAAAATTATATGTATTTTTTTCTTTTTGTGGAAGTCACAGTACAATAACGGGAGAGTTCTTTTTGGACCATTTTTTCGGCACATACACTATTTCTTCCTAAAGGTGGAATTTACTATTTATTATTTTCTGATCTTACACCACATTAAAAATATTATTACTCTGATAAATACTGTGGAAAAATTTATTAATTATGAATAATTAATTTTGTTGCTGGAATATTCTTATGTCATAATAGGAGCATCTAATTAAAACTTAAGTCAGGGATTTTCAAAAAGTTTCCAGTTAAAAATTCGACTAATTTATCTGGATTCCTTCAGATATTCATGTTGGAATACTAAACAAAAACATTTAGTATTTGACATTATTGAAAGATAATTTAAGCCCAAAAATATGAAAAAATAAAATACAATTAGAGACATATTCTAACATCTATGTTAGCATATTTATTTGTTATACTTTAAATATAACTTTTATGAATTATGTACAGTATATTAAGTATAATACATCTAAACTTCTAATAAAGAATGGTCAGTACATATCCCGGAAGAGGATAATGGAGCATGAAACTTGCAAACGTATCAATATTTAGGCATCATGCCCAATGATGATTACAAAAAACTTCAACTATATTCTAACATTTAATTGTACATTCAAGAAAGTAAGTCGTGAAAACTTAAGTCATATTTTTTAAATACCAAAATTTTTAATATAATATAATTTAATTTAAGATATTTTTGTGTATTTTCTGATTTTCAAAATTATTTCATCAAATAATCTTAACATTATAATTTAGGTTAATTATTATATGTTTGAGAAATTCTAAAGAAATGTGCTTGCACTGATGTACGCAGTCATATTTTCCGAAGGTATTTGACCTGTAAATGTATTTGACCCAGAAGGAGAATTGGTTTCATGATGATAAATCGAAGTAAAGTTTTAAACCATTGCCAGCTTTTCCCAAGCTGAGCTCGGGCCGCCAAAACGTAGCACCCTCACTTACCGAGTGTAGCTCGGATACTGGGAAAATTTACACTGTGCATTCGATCTCTCCTGAATTATATCACATGTGCTTTTTATGGTTTTGAGCAATTGGCAAGTACCACTCGGTGGAATTTTCTGCAAAAAGAGAACGTTCTTCTGCTAAGCACCTCCCTTCATTCTTGTCTGAAAGACACTTTATTGACTACACTCCCCCAACAGAAAAGAAAATTGATTCAACAAGACAGTGTATTATTTTCTGCTCAAAGAGAGACAGTAAAGATAAGAAGGTAAGAAGAGAATGATTTATATCATACAGAATTTATATATACAGATAAATTACTCAAACAAACTCAAACTCATTGGTGCAACATCTCATGAGGGCCAAGGTCTACTGTGCCCATCTCAGTGTACGTGATCTTTGTGTGCTGAGGGGCATGAGCAGATGGCTCGATCAGGTGGTCAGTCTGAAGGGAGATCTCCAGTGTTTAAGTCATCCAAGCAAGTTTGGTACTCATTTATAGTCCCAATGTAGGAGGGATGAAAGGCTGAGTCAACCGTCCTGCCCGAGGATAGAACCTCGAACCTGTGATGAGGAAGCGTGATACGCTACACTCGCCCAATGGGCCTTCTTACTGGTAAATTACTCTAATTTATTTAAATAGATTTATTTTTACATTAATTTTTAAGAAATTTTGTATGCGAATGGGGCTATTATGTTTAATAGAATATGTATGTTTGAAAATAAGCACATAAAAAATTGACAGTTTTTGATCTATAATCCAGAAATAAAATAAACATGGAAGGGTTAATGTTAAGTTTAATGTAATTTTAAACTGCATATAGAACTTTGATATTCTAACCTACTGTTTTCTGACAATATTTAAGTAGACCCAATGTGTTTCGGCCAATTTCAAGACTTTTAAATGTTTTGGCCGCTTAAAACAATTTAAAGGAAAGAAAATAAAATAATAATTATCGAAAATTTCAACAGGAACAATGTTTCATATAAAATGATTTTCGCAGCAACTCGAATTAATGAGGCTTGTTATCTGCATTAAATATATATTTAATTTCAGTAGAAAAGAGATCACGAATTGTAGAAAAAAATATAGAATCTTGTATTTTTATACCACAGGGTTTTCAGAGACACGATATCTTTAATCTAAAAAAAAAAGTTGGTTTACGGCTAAAAACGTTGGAATTTTGAGAGTTGTAAACGTAGTCAAAGAAAGTAGTTCGATATAACGAGACAGACGTTGCTGTCTGCGTGTCCTTCCCTAATGGAAGGAAGAAAATTTGCCAGAGCCTGAAACAGGTTGGACTTCTACACGATAGATGGCCACTCCACCTCCACAATTTAGGCATAAGCTGGAAGGGAGTGAAATATTCTCCAGCACCTTGTACACATGATATCTGCTGCGACCACCCACAAGACTTTCGGACCCACTGATTTAAGGAGCACGTACACCGTGTGTACTCGGAGGGTATTTGGTGGCACGGGCATCCAACCCAAGTCCTCCGGTCTGGAGTCCGATGCTCTAACCACTAGGCTACACACGGTCATTGCGAGGTATATATGATGTGACCGCTTAACCTTAGAGAAGTCTCGCATTCGACATTAACGTTAATGGTCGCGTGTGGGTCACGGAGACACCCCAATATTTTTTTTATAATTATTTTTATTGTACACGATAAAAATCGTAATTCCAGTGAATAATATAATCAAGAAAAAATACTCTTGCCTACATTTAAGTACTTTTCAATTTTTCTTTGATAATTTGAGAAATAATCAAATCAAATTAAACTAAAATGCTTCAAATGTGTGTAATTTTAATAAAGGACACTAATCACAGACACTATTCGCTAACATTACAGCAGTACTTCTAAAACTTTTAGTATTTGTTATCCAATTATCCACCATAATTTTCATCTCACCCCCTCCATACAATAGCAATGTATTGAATTCTATAATAATATAACTTGACTCTAAAGTTACAATACGACTTTAACCTCTTAAATGCTACCGGCGTTTATAAACGTCTTTCTCAGCCAAAGAGTTAATTGCCCCGGACGTACATCTACATCTTTTCGAAGTACCATCTTTTCTGTGCACTGCTATTCATGAAATTATTCCGAAAGCTTTGGAATGTAATAAAAGAACCTTCACAGTGTTTACGAAGAATTTACTTATTTCAGATGAGTGTGCTTATTTATTACTTTTCTGCCGCCTACCCCCAATACATCACACACACGCACCTACGTGGAAAACGGTGGCATAGAGGAGTGAATCGCATAACTTTTAAATGGTAGTTAAGGGATTAATTATAAACCATACAAATTATCAAGATAAATTTTAATTTTTGTATATAAATTTATATATGATAAGTTATGGGATCACTGGTAGTTATTAAAATTGTTCTTAACTTAGTATTGTTAAATTAATTATAAAACACATTGGTCAGTGCTGATACATTTATGAGTGTGTAATATCATTTTAAATGTGTATTTTATTTTTTATTATGTAAAATTTATTTTGCTTGTTTACTTTCAGTAAATTAATAATTTTATAAATAATCCATTGTTTTCGACTTTTCAATATGCTCGTGCCCCCCTCTTAGAGTTACCACGCTTCCCTAGGTTGGCTTGCCCCACAGTTTGAGAAACGCTGCCTTACAGGAATGATATTTTCAGGCAAAACTGTTATATTTTGTTCAAGTTATTGTAGTTTTAATGTCCTTTAATGATCGACAAATAGCATGTTGAACTTTTTCTTGCTTGTGTCCTTTTGGTACACTTGGGGCTTCATATCTTTCTAGATGTAATACTTTAGGTAGCATTTAAAAATTTTCTTTTCCACTCAAATTTTTCATATTCTTTGCTTTTCACAAATTTACTTTCACTATCAGGATTGGTATCCATTATTTAATCCGGTTCTTCCATTGCTTGATCAGTTTCAACTTCATCCAATAGAGATTGCAGATGTCCATTTCTTTTTTTTTTATATTCCGTTCATTTAAATTTAGAAACCATAATGAGACGTACAATGTAGCAATCAAAACCACTAAGTCGTTTACAGGGAAAAAGTGCAGCCTGTTCATAGAAAATTTGGAGCAAAAGGGGTCGTGCAGTCACCCCAAGTACCTTAAGATTGTAAAAAAACATTTGACACTCCTAAGAAAGAGGGAGATATGTCACAAATACATTTGAATTCTTATGAAGACTCTTATAAAGGAGGAAACTGACAAGGTCATTGGTAACAAATTAACAGTTTTCCCAGAATTAAAGATTTTGTGAGCGTGGGGTGGCTCTAAGCCCCATGCTTCCTGTCCCAACTTAAGTCATATAAGACAAAAGTTTTAAAAATGAAGTCATATTATATTTAGATTGTATAATTTAAATTGCTTATGATATATAAATAGTATCTTAAGGTATCCGACAACGTTCGGAACCGTGATTTTAAAAAGGCACATAAATGGATAATTTTCATGATATTTAGTGTCACTTAGATTAGAATTCATGTATAAAATTGTTTTAAAGACATTTTTTTGACAAAAAAAAATTGTTTAAATACAATATTTCGGCAAAAAATAAACATAGAATAACCGTTTTTTAAGATGTTCTCCTTTTGTGAAAAATGCTTCTATTATAATAATATTTTGTCTGTATATAGCTCAGACCTTTGTACAGAGGCTCAATAATGACTTTTGAAAAATTCAAGTTATTTTCAGAGTTACAACCAATTGAAATAATTATTGGCGTTTTTATCTTAAAATTCCTCCCCTCTGTTCTCGTAAAACATGGATAAAACCACTTTTATTTCAAAAATTCTAGTTGAGCCTCTGTACAGAGGTCTGAGCTATAGACAGGCAAAATATTATTATAACCGAAGCATTTTTCACGAAAAGGAGAACATTTTGAAAATGGGTCATTCTATGTTCACTTTTTGTCAAAATATTGTACTTAAATAATTTTTTTTATTGTAATACTATTCTTAAAACGATTTTTATACATTTTCTAATCTAAGTGACACTGAATATCATAAATATTATCCATTTATACGCTTTTGCGAAATCACGGTTCCCAACGTAGTCGGATACCTTAAATGAAAAAATATTGTGAGCAAATCTGCTAATTCTATTATATGCAGGAGCTGAGTTTTTTTTTTCATTTGTGTGTTTAAAACTTCCTAATACCTTCAAAATAATCTGTACAGTGCAAATTTCTGTTTTTTACACTTGCAAATTAAGATTTATGTCTCTTCCCTTTTCCAAGAAGAGAGTATATGTAATTTTTTGTAAAAACATTAAACTGCCATTAGCCGTTGTAGATTATCTGGAAAATAGAATTATCTGTGGTTGCATCTATTATTTCTAATTTTACGAAACTTTTCAAAGAAAATAGACCAGGAACTTCATTGTTTTGTCTGCATTGAAAAGATATGTTATATACGTATGATTGATGACAACAATTTATCATGAATTTTGTAGATTGTTGATATTTTTCTTGGTTATTTTGATAGTTATAGTGAGAGAGATATTTAATTAAATGTAACTATCACTAACATATATTGCTTACTTATTCTAAAAAATATATAATCACTTCAAAAAAAAGCTAAATTTTTTACGTTACTTTAAGTATTTCTCAATGTTGGTTTTTTTTGTGATATATCAAAACACAACACATAATACAATAGCTTAGAAGGTTATTTTTTCTTTGAATAAATTTATTTGGTATATAATCTACAAATAAATTCCAGATAAAATATTACTTTATGACCTTAAAGATAACTTCAAAAAAAGAAAGATATGGTAACCATAAAACTGTTATACAACATACACATAAAACTGTTATTGTTACTTTTTGAAAACTCATTTTGTAATAATTTGACGCATAGTTTGAATTAAATTTTATAAATTTTTAGACTATCACCTTTATATAAGTATCATACTTATTATTTCAAACTTACATAAGTTTTTCATATTGTCACAACCCGGAGATTGCGTAATATCTCTTACGCAATAATTAATACGTAAAATCTTAATTTTAATTTTAACCTTTTGCAGTTAGAGAAATCTGTTTATAAGAAGATGTAATATAATTACGTGTTACTACGATATGTATACATGCCACAAAACAAGTAATAACCGCTCTCGATCTATCCTTAAGCGAAATATAGATTCCAAGACAAATTACGCTACCAATGGAGATATAAGTAGACTCATCCCGAAAGAATTAAAGAGTTCCAGGAGCTTCCCAGACACCATTAAGGAAAAACCCAGGTGATATCGGTATTCGATGTTGGCTTCTGTAACATGCCAATCAGTATCCTATAAGCAATGAAGCATTCAAGAAGCTAAAGAGAGAATGAGAAAGAAATAAAAACTGATAATCCATAAAACTTGTTAGTGTGGAATTTTTGCTACATTCTCTAAGTTGCTTGTTTGTTCAAAAACTAATTACTAATAATGTATAAAGTAATGGAAGAATTCACAAACTTTGTATGTGGGTAATTTATATTTCAATGTTTTTGACGTTTTGTTAAATATTTTGATTAAATAATTTATGAATGTGTTTCAAAATACTATGTGAATACAGTCTGACCCCGATTTAACGAATTTCTGATTTAAAGAATTTTTCTCTTTTCCCGATTAAACCCCAGGCAAAACTCCCTATTTATTGAATAATAAACCCTGATTTAACAAATTATTTCAATAAATGAAAAAAAAATATTTCTTTATTAGTTTGTGTTAGAAAAAATTGGATTTTTTTCAAATGTCATCCTTTTTGTCTAGAACAGAAAAAAGTTTTGTCTTGTAAGTAGAAAATTTCGATGGGAAAGGGTGCAAAGCGTTATTAAACTTTACAAGTGCAGATAAGTCATGAGTGTAACCTATAGTGTGAGTTTTGAATATGACAGGAAACTGCTTTCTTAT
>BMAV01020036.1:85613-117002 GCA_019973955.1 Trichonephila inaurata madagascariensis
CAGGTGTCGTCCACGTCACTTGACCATGGTTCAAAATTACGTGGTCTCTCGCCAAAAGCCCTCGTGTAGCTGAACAGTGCGACGTTAATATTCAATCAATCAATCAACTGTTGAATGAAAAGTATGTCATTTCTAGATATGGATATCTTTTGTGTGTGAGAGGTTTACACCTCTTTCTCTTGGGCACCTAGATATGTGGGAGTTAGGGAAGAAACACTCACCATGATCCAATTAATCTATTTATTGATTACACAAAGTAACGATACAAATTCAATTAATAACAGTAAGAGAATGTCTTGATGCTAACTGCGAAAGTGGAGCAACGACGATAATACATGAAATATTAGGATACTATCAAACTAAATCTTTTCTTTATATATGATCTAATCTATCATCCTATTTAATCTAATATCAAGTTAATCTCAGTGAACAATCGTCACTTTAAAGCTTCCTCCTTATAAGTCTTTAATCACAATAATTCAAATATGATACCTTTCAGTAATATTCTCACCTTGATTTCGGGTTTTCCTCCTCTCCTATTCTCTATTATAGCTAGAAAACTTCGACTATACATAGTAACTTAGTTTGAATATCACGAATTTCTTCTTCCGAAGGGTTGGTCGTGAATAACGCGAATTGAGAGCACAAAGATTTCCCAAGAGGATTAATTGAAGAATCACGAATAGACCCATCATATGTGTAGTTGCTTATTATAGAATTTCAAAAAGGTAAGAGCGAAAAATTTGTATTTTGTTTGGACCCCGATATAACGAATAACTTCGATTTAACGAGCAAAATTTTCGGTCCCAGTGAATTTTTTAAATCGGGGTACGGCTGTATTTCATTTCTGTTCTGGATTTTCAAATTTTCTGTTGTAAATAATCAATTGGAGTTAAACTAGACATTTTTTGATTCTTTAAATGAAATAATATACATTTATAAGAAATAAATGATTTCCGAGAAATAAGTTAGTCAGAGTTACTTCATTAGTTAATGTTATATTTAACTTCAATTAAGAACCATTAAGAATACATATCCCTTAAGTCTAATTCTTGAAATCCCAGCATTGAGTTTGCTAAGGTGTGAAATTAGTTGTTAATTATGATGTGATTGCTTTAAGATAATCCGAATCAAAACTTCGAATTTTTTTTGTTATTCACTGAAAAGGAATCTATCAACAAATTGACTATCAACAAATAGTCATATTCTTCAGACATAAAGAAAAAATAACGGACAACTTTTTTTAAAAAAGTTAAAAAAATTCATCAAAGAATTTTGAACCATGCGTATTTTCTTTCACATTTTTAGAATCCATAATTTCTCATTTAAAGCAAGTGACACAAACTAAACTGAACTCAGTGGTGCAACAGCCCATGAGGGCCAAGGTCTACAGTACCTATCTCAGTTTACTTGATCTTAGGCGCTGGAGTGCATGTGCAGATGTTTCGGTCAAGTGGTCAGTCTGACGCAAAGCCCTCAGTGTTCAGTTTTCAAGCAAGCTTGGAACTCATTTTTCAACCCACTAAAGGGATGAAAGACTGAGTCGATCTTGCCCATCCCAGTATTTGAGACCCGGACTTGTGGTGTGGAGGTTCGATACACTACCACTCAGCCACTGGGCGAGAGGTCTCAGGGGTGTTAAAAAAATTTCTCTAGAAGGTTGAAAATATAAGCAATTTAAAAAAAAACAGGTATAGTTCTTTTAAATTTAAATTAAATAACTCGAATCTTTTACGGATTATTTATAAAGGAACGGGGATTCAGAAAAGTGTAAAATGTTTAAAATATAATCATAATTTTAAAAATTATAAGCATACAAAAATAAGAAACATTTCTATAAGAAATATTAATTACGTTTTACGTTTCGCATGCTATTTTCTAAAATAATAGCTTTAATTACTAGCTTTAAGTTGATTTATAAAGTTAAATGTATCCTTATTACACTGTGGTATTTTTATATTAATAGAACAATAAATTATATTTTGTTAAAAATAAAAAAATTACATTTTCAAATTTTTTTTCTAAAACTTTCAATATTTTTCAAATATCTTGAGATACACAAAATATATATTATTCTTAAATGATTTAGAGTTTAAAGAGTATGATACATTTTATAATTCTATAAAGTTTTATATATCAGAGGCTTCTATTTTAGAAAATAGTGTGCGCAACGCAAAAATTACTTAATATTTATCACAGAATTTTCATATGCTTATAATTTTATTTACTAATTATATTTCAAACAGTTTGTACTTTTTCGAAGTCACAATCCCTTGTAAATAATGTGTAAAGGATTCTAATTATTTAATTTAAATTTAAAAGAATTACACCTGTTTGAAAATTGTTTAAATTTTCACCCCTCGAGACAAAATTAACACCCCTGAGACTTCTTAGTGACACAAACAGACATGTGAAAAAACCTCACTTTGCAGTCAGGTGCAAAAATATTCACAGTTACATATAATCTTTAATTTCATTCCTACGAAACACACAAAAAAGAGAAAAAGGAACATTTCTCAATACGACTGTTCAACGGAAAAATCCAAAGTTTGCAGTTTTTAGGTCGGAGCTTATTGCAAAAAGAATGTTTTTGCAGTTCGCATGTGTGGCGGAGGTTCAATTTCAAGACGTTTGGATTCTGACTGACACCCGTGCTTCAGTTCAGCATCTCTTCAATTGGACATCTATAGGTGGTCAGACTAGTCTTGATATTCTAAATCTTCTTGATCGGATTTCTGCTATAATCCTATTGTTCATTTTCAAGGGGTTCCATTCCCCATGGGGATTGATGGTGATGAGAAAGCCGATTTCTTGGCCAGGACTGCGGCTGAGGTAGGGGTGAGCCTTACGGGGTCTCTCACTTTTATCAAATTAACTTCTCCAAATCATCCTTGGTACTTCGGAAGAAATCCAGGAGGTTCCTTCAGGCTTATGCCAAGAAAATATCACACTGCCTTCTCGCGCTTTGTGAGCGGCCAAATAAAATCTCTCACTTTTCGTCAGGGTCAGAAGGTATATCCGGAGTGACACTGGTGTTATTCCGAGCTGGTCTCTCCTGCCCATATCTTGACTTGTTTGGATTTTAAAAAGGACAAGGTCCTTCAGAACCCTTTTCTGTTTTTTGGAATTTCTAAAATTCTTTTAGATTCATAGAAATTTCGTAGCATTGGTAGACAATCTGGGATTGGTAACAACAATAACTGTTCAAGAGAGAAATTTGCTTACAGCATCCACATTTCAGTTCCCTTCTTTAAGGTATCCGACTACGTTCGGAAGCGTAATTTTAAAAAATGCGCATAAATGGATAATTTTCATGGTATTTAGTGTCACTTAGATTAGAATACATGTACAAAATTGTTTTAAGGACATTGTGCCAAAACTCTTTTTTATTTAAATACAATATTTCGGCAAAAAATTAACTTAGAATAACCTTTTTTTAAAATGTTCTCCTTTTGTGAAAAATGCTTCTATTTTAATAATATTTTGCCTACATATAGCTCAGACCTCTGTACAAAGGCTCAACTATGATTTTCGAAAAATTCACATTAATTTCAGTTACAACCCATTGAAATAATTATCGAAGTTTTTTCTTAAAATTTTCCCCCTTTGTTGTCGTAAAACATAGATAAACCCACTTCTAAGTTATATATTTAAAAACTTCTTGTTGAGCCTCTGTACAGAGGTCTGAGCTATATACGGGCAAAATATTATTATAATAGTCGAACAGTGTTACGTTAATATTCACTCACTCACTTATTCTATATATGGTGTTGGACTATCATTATTTTTGTTCGTTGCTATTTATTTAATCATTAAATTTAGTTCTTCCTATAAAATTGGATAATAGAAAAAAAATCACATTTTCAGAAATTAGGCCTTCCCAGGTGGGATTCGAACCCACGACCTTCGGATTAGAAGTCCGACACGCTATCCATTGAGCTACAGGGACCATGAGTGATTTTCCTTTTTATATATGGTGTTGGACTATTATTTTTGTTTGTTAATATCTATTCATTCATTAAACTTAATTAATGAATTAATATTTGAAAACACTGTGTTAACATCATTTGTCATCCACTACAAGTTTAAAAAAATGTATTTGAACTTCAATGGATGAATAAAAAGTATTTTATTAACAATTGAAAATTTGAACTAGATATACAAATATATAAAGGGAAAGTGTGAACTAATAGAAGAAATTGAAAAGTTGTGTTGTTATATTGAATGACAATAAATATAACTTTCTCAAAAAAAAAAAAATTGTTTTCGTGTGATTAACATGGAAATAAACATGTGATTTCTATATTTGTATATCGCTTAATCTACCAAACAGTAGGCAGTTTCATGTAATAAAATGACATTTGTAGACAATTAAATAAAATGCATCAAAAGTTAATAAGTCAATTTTAAACGATATCTCATTCTGCTTATGTTTAAACTGAGATGAAAAACTCTCGATTTACAATACAATAAAAAAATAATGTATTCTAATATTAATACAATTTAAATTATACATTTGATAAAACTAATAATCATTTTCACAGTTATGTGTGTATAGGATATACTTTATATGTTCATTCTAATATTCATGAAGACTCTCGCAACGAATTTTAAAATACAATTTTACTTATAAAAAAAACGTATAATCTACAAATATTATTTATCTATTATATATATATCGCCTACAAATATAAACAAAATAAAAATTTAGATAAATCTTGCTCAATCATATTACATCAAAATATCCAATACCTTTCGAATAATATAAAAAATGCAGATAATCAAATAAAATTGAGACCCATGTTTCCCAAGTGAGATCTCTAAACAATTTTACAAAGAATTTTTTTGGCTAATAGGAAAAAACTCCATTCCAAAGTCTCCCATGACAAAAAGAGTTATAAGAAATTTCTCGTCGTAGACACGGAGCGATCTAAATTGACTCATCGGTATCCAATAAAAACTCTTTTAGGGCATATACTCCACAAATCAAATATTTTCATGAGGTGAGGAATTGGAAGGAGAAATGATGAATTCTTTCTCCACTCCTGCAGACTCTCCGACGCGACGCCTCGTAGATTGAATTCTTGTATTTGTTTGTTATTTTCGTCTGTATCCTGCATTTTTTCGAGGTGTGTGCATCATGCAGGTTTAATCGATAACCAAGCTGCAATCGATAGTAGGGGAGACGGATTGAAATGTGTGGATAGGTTTGAGAATTTTTTTTTGTCTGATGGTCTGTGTATTTTCTCTCTTTCGTTTTTAAAGCTTTTTTTTACTTTTAGTTCAATTAGCAGGGAAAAGTAATTACGTGTTATCTTCGTTGTGTTTGTATTAAATGTAATAAATTAGAAAAGTTAATTACAATGAATTAAAAGAATGCCGTCAAATATTTTGATTTAAATAAAAATTCGATCCATGTCACACACATACCCTTTGAAAATAATAAAGTTTTATAATTTTGCATTATATTTTACTTGGAATTCTTTACTTTTTATTTACAGAAGATACAAAATTTAAATAATAATTGCTTTTTTGCAGGTCCTTTTGAAACAAGAACTTTATGTCAATGAGTAAACTAATAAAAGTGAATTCTTATTAATAATGAATAATAATACATTTTGATACAAACGTTATTATTAAATAATGATTAAATGTTTGTATAAAACAGGTTATTGTTTTACTGAATATATACTGTTGATTTTTAGCAAGCATAAAAGTGAATTCTTTTATAAATATAAACGTGCTATAAAAAACATTCAGTAATTGTAATACAACCGTTTATTATGTTTCCTATTTTATTAATGAAACTCATATTAAAGGGGATTTATTTAAATAATATTAATGGCTAATACGCGCGCGCGAAAATAAATATAATTAGCGTCATTAGATTACATTTGTATTTTTTTCACATTTTGCTTCATGCGTGGAACAAAATGTGTTGGATCCCGTTCGCAGGAATCCAAGTATTTTGTTGGGAATTCGAGTCACACGTAGCCCGCCCTCACTGTGCTTATTACCTCGTAAGGATCCCTATTCACACCAATTGTGATGCAAATTGACAAACATTCGGCGATTCGGTGCATTTCTTTGTGGATACCTTTCTCGATACAATTTTTCTGCTTCTCGTGCATTTCTTTCTGCCAACCCGTAAATCAGGTGCATATCTTCCAGCTCGGTGTTTGTAAAATGTTCCATACTCCTCTTCGAGCGATGACAGCTCAAATTATTGCAGTAATGCAGGTCTGTTTTCTTAAATGCTTTTGGGAACAACAACACCTAGCTCAGAACGAAGACGATTCCTACCATAGGTTGCATGTAAATTTGAATACTTGTGATGTCTGCTACCTCTCCTTACAGTTTGTCACAATGATCTTGAGACACCCTGTATATTACGGTTTTCTAAAATTTATTACAGGAGTATGGTTAAGGTCAAATAAATTACACATGCGGTAAATGCTTGTGGCAGGGCATAAATTCTTTCACTAGAATTTCTGGTTTTAATTCAACATTTTCCCGAAAGATGGCATTATAAGTCCATCGTATGGTCTTTTCAGGTTTTGGCGTATGGAAATCATCAAAAAATACGCAGCCGCAGAAGGATTTGAGTTTTTACTTTAAATGGGTGTTACATGTGGATGAACAAATAGTAGAAAACTGAACATCATATATTCTATAGGAAAGTGTTAAAAATGACATATTCGTTGCTGGAAAATATTTTCCGTGTAATGGAATTCCATCGATTGGAGAAAAGTGTTACAACAACAAAAAGCTTTCAGTACAAATTTCAAGTCGTTAATGTTTCGTGAATACAATAAAAACATTTTACTAGAAACTCAAATTAATAGGTGGTATTACGGATAGGAAAGTGGAAACTGTTGGTAGATGCCAGTTGGTCGTTGCATAAGCAATTCAAATGCAAGCAACTACACTCTCTACTAGAAACATCACTCTGAAAAATTGCTTCCGCATGTCAGTTGAGTGAAATGGTGGTGCATACGATAGTGCGTAAATGTCTGATCTTATTTCCGCACAAAATTCAAGCATATCAACCACTTTAGAACTTTTTCGAGGAGAAAAGGAATATATTTGTGAGCAAATGAATAGCTGGAACTGATTGATTGCGGCAATTTTGGTGGGAACTCAAAACGCTTTTCAGATAATGGACACATTTCATTCTCTATCAGTTCGTCAACAAGTAAAATTGACAAAGTTGGGGAACTCAAAATCCTTGTGTGTGTGTTACACAGTTACTCTATTCTCAAAAAAGTGCAGTATGGGAAATCGTTTACAATAGAGGTTTAAGAGGACCTTTTTCCTATGTAATAAGGAGATTTCAGAATGATGTGTTGAAATTTCGCACAATTTTGAGGCATAAAAATGCTTTATAGTCGAATCAAATACTACAACCTGGTTCATTCAAAATAGTGCGATACCTCACTGAACTGCAGAAATTTTCAGTTTCTTAGAAGAATATTTTTATAACTGTGTAATTATTTTAAATTATCCAGTCTTCACAGCAAAGGGAATACAGTGACCGTCGTTTTACTGGAAATGAATCCGTACGATTTCTTCTTTTGGTGTTAATTGAAGGATTGAAAGTAACGAAAAAATCTCGAACACATTTGAGTAGAAAATCCCAGGTTAAATATTAAAGAAAACCTCGCTAGACAGCTTGTTACAAAGGTATTAGTGATATGTTAAAAGGAATACATAGATTCCTGTTGAAAAGTTTTTACACAATAAGAAACCACAAAGGTAAATTTTAATTAGATGTTTGTGCGAATATTTCAAATTCCTATTCATACTGTTCGTTGATCCAAATAAACCATTAAACGCAATTAAAAAGAACAAACATAAGGAAATAATGTTTAAAATCAATTATTAAAATTAGAAGACAAGTTCATTCCTTCTGAATTAAAATTTTGCAAGTGGTACAACATAATGAGTATAACTTAAGTTGCAAGTGCTGCAACCTAAGTTGTACTGAAGTAACTTTGGGGAATTCCACATTTAAACTTTCCGGTACAATTCGTTTAATTACACCGTTTCCTTTTTTCTCTTGGAAATTTGACATATTTTTGAAAACATTCGTTGTTTGAAAAGAAAATTAATTAATTTTGAAACGATGTTTCAGATTAAAAATGTTTGAGATATTAATTATTTGTTGCGCTGTTTAGAAAAGTTTAAATTGATTTATCGTGTAAACAAAGTTTTCGTTTATTTTGAAGTTGAATTGGGAATTGTAGCTAAAACAAATAATAATCTAGACACAAATCAGGATTTTCTTTTTATAAATGAATTTGAAACAAAAATATTTCTTTATATTTCTCAGTGCATTTTATGAAAAATAATTAAGTTAAAGATTTAGATGTAAAATATATTAATTGTTTAATAATCACTAAAACTAAAGAAAGCTGTATCAACATGCTTATCTTATTTGTAGTTATTTGCAATCTTAAAGTATCCGACTACGTTCGGAACTGTGACTTTAAGAAGGCGCATAAATGGATAATTTTCATGATATTTAGTGTCACTTAGATTAGAATACATGTATAAAATGGTTTTAAGGACATTTTGACAAAAACAATTATTTAAATACAATATTTCGGCTAAAAATTAACATAGAATAACCTTTTTTTCAAAATGTTCTCTTTTTGTGAAAAATGCTTCTATTATAATAATATTTTGCCTGTCTATAGCTCAGACCTCTGTACAGAGACTCAACTAGAATTTTTGAAATATATAACTTAGAAGTCAACAGAGGGGAGCAATTTTAAGAAAAAAACGCCAATAATTATTTCAATTGATGGTAATTCTGAAAATAATGTGAATTTTTCAAAAATTCTAGTTGAGCCTCTATAGAGAGGTTTGAGCTATATACAGGCAAAATATTATTATAATAGAAGCATTTTTCACAAAAGGAGAACATTTTGAAAAAAGATTATTCTAAGTTAATTTTTTGTCAAAATATTGTATTTAAATAATTTTTTTTTGTCAAAATGTCCTTAAAACAATTTTATGTATGTATTCTAATCTGAGTGACACTAAATATGATGAAAATTACCCATTTATGCGTTTTTTTAAATCACGGTTCCGAACGTAGTCGGATACCTTAATCATTTTATTCTCATATTACGAATTTTTTTACTTTTTAATTCGATTCCTATAAAAGCGTGTTTTTTAGTTTTTTTTAAAAACTTTTATTTATTTTTCATTTTTTAGTTCGATTTATAATAAAGCCTGTGTTTTTTAGTCTTTAAAACTATAATTTATTCTTTGTTGAATTTATCCTTGAGTTTAAGGCTGGACGTTAAAGGTTTAACCAAATACGGTAGATTTAGGCTTAGGTTCCAAAAAATCGGTTTCTTGTTTATTACTTTTGGTTAAATTACACATGGACAACAAATATCATTAGAAAAATGAACCATAAAGAACATGAACGGTTTTTCATAGCGTCCAACTCCATTCCTCGTTTGGCCTGTACTGAAATCCTCTAGCCGCTAGAGGGCGTTCCTGCTGCTTGAGGCAGTTATTATAGAATTATTACGAGACAAAAGTGGCTACAAGATCTCAATCAGGAATTATGTGAAGATCAATATCTAGCCCTAAAAGAAGATTCAAAGACTTTGGATTTTTTTTTATTGGGCATAAATCAAAAGAAATCGAATTAAATCAAGTAAAGTGCCTAATGATTTAGCATATGACCAAAATGTGTTGGTCATCAGCGCCATGAAACCTTACATCATATTTCCGATGCACACTCATTATAACGCATGTCTTTAGTGGAAACACTCCCTTCTTTTCATAAATTTTTTGCACTTATCCAGTTATTAACATTTAATATTTTATTGCTTTTTTAAAACTGAATATCCTATATTAGACCTATTCATATGGAATAATTCCGATTATTCATATCATTTTTATGATATATGGGGAGTATAGTAATACGATTTTCACTGTTAGAATATATATCTTTATTTTATGTGTCTGTAAATGATAGAATTGCTTTGCCACATTTTTCAAAGCGATAGTAATTTATTTTTTATTTTTGATATTTTTAATAATTCTGAAAATAACTTCAACAAAATTAAACATCTAATATTTCTTCTTAACACGCTTTTATTATTTAAACCTGTATCTATAGAGACGGAATCTTTGAAATATAACGATATGGGACTCATCAGAGGCCGGACGGAGAGAATAAATTTCCTTCAGACTCATTAATTAATATCCATTGACTAATTCCAGGAGCCACATAATTCCACAGCTCCAAATATTAAACAATATTAATATAATCAAAAGAAAATATTAAGCTTCAAACAGAACCAAAGAAATATTTAACATTGTAAATTCCTGAAAAACACAACACAATGGTCAAAGAAAAACAAAAATTGAAATCAGAAAAATTAAAACTGCGAAACATTTAATTGAAAAAACTTAATTATTTATTAGTTGAATAATTAATTAAGTTTTTTAATAATTAATTCGTTTATCTAAAACCAAATACATCGCTTATTTTTCAAAAAGAATTTCATTTTTTATTATTTTAATCTTCTTCTAATGATAAATGATTCAAGAAGATGGTAATAAAATATGATTTATCAAGAAGTAAATTTGATGGATTTTCATCCCTAAGTTGTTTATCTGCAGTTTAAATGCCTGTACTCCCAAACCATTGCTTTAGTTTTTGGTTTTCCATTTAGGGAACCTTTAAACTTTTTTGGCAGTTTATATATTCCATTTAAATTCCAATTTCACAACCATTAATTTCAGTTTGTATCTTACCATTATTTTAGAAAAAAATAGTAAAAAAAAACTCGTGACATCAAATCGTTCTGTAGTTCTAATGCTTCATAAAAGTGATAAATAAAAGCTCAATGATATACGATGCCAAATAAGAATCGAGTCCCCCAAAATCAATTTTGTATAAGTTTCTTAAGACTTAAATATAAAATGAATTATTAAAGTTTTGGAAAGTTTTTTTTTATCGTTTAAAGAAGCTATCCAGCATACGTTTTAACTGGTAAGCAATTAGAGGAAAAACTTTCCCACTTTAAAAGAGGTTTCTTAACTCAAAATGATAACTAGTTAGAAAGTATTCCAAGAATGTATATTACGAGATCTGTTGCTGGCACCTAGAATAGTTTCTTGGAATTTGAAATATTTAAATTTTTTTAGCAGTTTTCATTTATTGTTGGTTTTTTAACATACATTAGGCACGTTTCCTTTGGTGCTTCTTACATTTAATTGCTTCAGGGGGAATAGAATTTCTAGCTCAAAGGTTTTTTTTCTTCCTTTTAACTTCAATGCAAAGATGTAAAATTTGTGTGGAAGAATTTAATTAAAGTATGATAGCTTGGAAGTAATTTTTGTGTGTTAAAATTTACAGATTTTGAGAAAATCTAAACTTTTGTAGAAAAGTAAAAAATAGTTGTAATTCAATTATATAAAAATGTTCTCCGTATAATGCGGTTAATTTGTACCGTACGTATTGAAAACGTGTTATACGAGATTTTTTAAAATTTATTTATTTGTAAATTATTATTTTCTTTGTTTATTAAATTATTATTTCATTTATTTATTTAAATTATTATTTTCTTTACTTATTAAATTACTATTTTATTTATTTATTTAAATTATTACTTTATTTACTTATTTATATAATTATTTTATTTATTTATGTAATTATTTTATTTGTTTATAAAATTATTTTATTTATTTATCCAAATTATTATTTTATTTATTTATTCAAATTCTTATTTTATTTATTCATCCCAATTATAATTTATTTATTTATTTAAATTATTACTCTATTTATTCATTTATATAATTATTTTATTTATTTATCCGAATTATTATTTTATTTATTTATTTAAATTATTATTTTACTTATTTATTCAAATTGTTAATTTATTTATTTATCCCAATTATTTTTTCATTTATTTATTTAAATTATTATTTTACTTATTTATTCAAATTATTATTTTACTTATTTATCCAAATTATTTATTTATTTATTTAAATCATTATTTTACTTATTTATTCAAATTATTATTTTACTTATTTATCCAAATTATTTATTTATTTATTTAAATTATTATTTTACTTATTTATTCAAATTATTATTTTACTTATTTATTCAAATTATTATCTTATTTATTTATTCAAAGTATTATTTTATTTATTTATTTAAATTATTATTTTATTTATTTATTAAATTATTATTTTACTTATTTATTTAAATTATTATTTTACTTATTTATTCAAATTATTATTGTATTTATTTATTTAAATTATTATTTCATTTATTTATTAAATTAATTATGTACGTACATAATATAAAACAGGCCAATATGTATCATGTTGTAAGAAATTTTGAAATAGTATAAATCAAGGCAATGTGTACTGTGTTATATTGAAGTCAAGTCTTAAGGTGTAAAATTTTACGCTGGCTGAAATTTCGTCCCAATAAAACAAACAAATGTAAAAGTAAATTAAATTCAAGTTTTTAATTAAAAACGAAAATATTAAATTCAAAAATTAAAAATGCAACACAAAATATATTAAAAAAAAACAATAATTATTACTATAAAATAAATAGAAACGGCTTATTAGGGTCATAAAATTAATTTTCTTTATCACTCTCATCAGAAATTGCAGTTAATCTTTTTTTTTCTCAAAATATGTATACTTAAAATATACAAAATATAAAGATGCAATTGGGAATTCCCGTTATTAAGTGAAAATTATATTCATTTTCTTAAAAAAATTGTTTTGTATCAAAACCGTATAATATTCAAGTTTTGCGCTGCGTAGTATCGAATCAGTGTTTTACAAGGATAGTATTATATGAGGAACGCATGAACTTAAAAATTGATCTGAGAAGTTTTTAAAAATAATCAAGGTGCGATTTTTTAAAAAATAGATCTTATCAAATAGAAAATAGAAAATAAAATAAAACATCTCCATTATTATTGTTCCTTCTCAAATTTAAATTTTACATATGTTACTATAGTCATTTGTTATATTGGAAAAGTTCATGGTTGTTTAAGATGAAAAAATGAATGGTATAAGCCAGTGCTTCTCAAACTTTCAATACTTGCGACTCAATTTTCAATCATAAGTTTCATCGCGCCCCCCTTTATACAATAACAATGTATTGATTTCAAAATTAACGTACTAAAAGCTACATGCTAAAGCTACAATATGTGTGTGATTGTAATGAAAAACCATACAAATTATCAAGATAAGTATTAAATTGTGTGCATAATTTTGTATATGACAAGCCCATGTGAGTCACTAGTAATTATTAATCTTGTTCTTAACTTAGTATTGATAAATTAATTATCAAATACATTATGCTGTACAGATGCATTTATAAGTATATTATATCAATGTAAAAGTGTATTTTACTTTTTAATTATGTCAGAATGTATTTTGTTTTGCTTCCTTTCACTAACTTTGCAATTTTTTAAATCTTTTATTTTTCACTTTTTGATATGCTCGCGCCCCCCTTGTAAGGTTATCACTCCGCCCAAGGGGGGCGCGCTCCACAGTTTGAGAAACGCTGGTATAAGCGTTTTAAAATTGCATACTGTAAAATATATTAGATCATTATCAGTAATAAATGAGTTTCATTTTTCTCAAGATTGCCGTAGTGAGTACGGATATTAATCACTAGAGCATCTTGTATTTTATGATATAATTATTCCCTATGCGGGTTCTCATTTAAAAAACTGCTGCATGGCATTTTAAGGCATTAACTTTAATTAATTGTGCATATTAACTTAGTATTAAGTAATTCATAAATTTGATAAGGGATTTAAAAAAATAAACTAGATTTAATATAGAAATTCCCTTAAAGAAAAATCTGGAAAATTAAAAAAAGCAAAAGAAAAGATTTATAAATTTTATTCATTTTTTTATGTTTATTTATTATTTTTCAAAAATAGCATTATTTGTTACAGTATTTTTTTATTATTATTTATAATTGATAAGTATAATGAATGATTTATTACTGTATATATATTATCAATGGTAGTTTTTAATTACTTAAAACTATAATAATAATTGAAAATTTAATGTACACAGAAAGAGTAAGGTTTTAATTATTGCTAAGAAATAACCTAGATATCTAGATAAAACTTATTCTATTTATAAACTGATCTTTATGTACATAACATTAAAAAATGCAGTTATCCATGATGACTTGTTTAGTTTCATGAAAATATTAGATAGCATGAAGAAAACAAACGATGGAATCAAGTCAACAAATGAAGCATTGACTGTTTATGAAAAAACTGTTAAAACTCTATTAACCCCATCCAGGCTCATTTTATTTCTGGACAATGGATTAAAAAATGTCAATTTTAGGCTTTTTTTCGAACATACGAATTTTTTAACCATAATTTCTACATATTATATATAGCATACGTAACTTACTACATAGGTTAATATTTAAGTAAATGAGCAATTTACCTCTAAAGTTGGCTTTCTGTATAGCAGAAAGCACGTTAGACTCTGTAGTCAATTGCCCTCTATCTATAAATATAAAGCTTAGAATACCTAGAATTTATCTTAAATTACAAATTTTATTTACATCTTTTGCATTTAGATAATTGATTATGAAATTATTAAATAAAATTTGATCTTATATGATAAATTTGAAAACACGGTACTGCACATAGCCCAAAATCGCAATGTGGACAGTAGAATCTTGTTTCTCTTTTTACCAAGCTTGAAAGGAGGGGGGAAGTGCTCTTCAGAAGGACGTTCTCTTTGCAGAGAGCTCCACCGAGTGATACTTTTCAGTTATTTGAAACCATAAAAAGCCCTTGTGAAATAATTCGGGAAAGACCGATTACACAGTATAAATAATCACAGTGCCCAAGATGCACTCGGAATGAGCAAGGATGGTACGTTTCGCTTCCCCGCGCTCAGCTCGAGAAAAGCCAGGAGAAGGTTGATAATGAAATAAGAGACACAATGCTACATAAAATAATAAGTTAATTCAAAAAGTTAAATTTGAATAAGTTTAACTAAATGCATGGTCTGGGAGGATTGGTTAATTAAAATGTTTAACGAAATTCACTTATCTGTATCGTTTCCTGGTGTGAAAGAGGGGTGTGTGTACTTGAAGTTGACTCTAAAGTGCTGGTAAAATACTGGGATCTTTTATTTAACCACTTAACCGCGGATTAAAAGTTACGAGATTCATTCCTCAGTGCCGCCGTTATTGAGATGTTTGATTAATTTAGGCATTATTCAATGATTTTAGAATATTTCATTTAGGAGGTGAATTCAGTTGCCTTCACGTAGTGCCTCCTGTTTTAACTAAACGACTGATATCTTATCGCCTTATAGTAGCCCTCCAGTGGATTCCCAGCTATTTTAACATTTCTGGAAATGAGAAAGCAGATAGGCTTGCTAAAGCAAAATCTCTCCTGTACCTACCTGGTTCTCCTTTGCCTCTGCGTAACATCAAAGGACTCATTTACAGTAAACTGCAAATTAATAGAGTCTCCCAGTTTTGTGATGCAGTTGCAAGTAAAAGGTGGAACATCTTGCTTAACAAAAGTTGTAGAATCTCCAGTTCCCAGCCTCGATCTGTTGGAGTTGCGGATTCTGCTTAATGTCTTCTAAGCCACCTCAGACACTGCCCTACTGTTTTAAACTTTTTTGCAGACAATCCTATGGAGGCAAATTTTAATTCTTTTTTTTCTGTTTGTCATCATTTTATTGGGCTGTTCGTCGACTCATGGCAGAGATGCCGAAGATGGGCGTAGGATAAAAAAAAGAATTTCATTTTTTCTAATCAATGCAAATGGTTCGAATTAACGTCCAGTCATAGAAATTTTCATTCTGGGTAATTTCTAACAAAAATCATTGGATGAAGATGTCAACCTGAGTTAGTTCCTGAGAAATCTAGTTCTTCATGAGATGTTCAAAAACCCTATTCGATTAATATGAATTTTCTCTTGTTAATCTGTCCAATGGTAGTATATGGGAATCCTAAAAATTCGGGAAGTATGAAAAACTTGAAGCTTTGAAGCTCGTGACTTTAATGATTAGAATACTGCTGTATTAATTCATTGAAACAAAGAATCAGAAACTCTAACAGAATCTAAAGAATTACTTCACATTTCTTTTTGGAATATTGCAAATTTTTATCCAGAAAAATAGGTTACTTAAATTTACAATATCACCAAAACTGCATGATCTTCTACTTAAAGAAAAGTAGGCCATTTCTTGAATATTTCTCTGTATATATACTTAAATAAGTTTGTATAGAACCCATTAAAACTATATATTTAAATATCAGATTTGTTATTTCTTTTTTTCTTAATTTGCTTGTTTCCTTAGATATTTATTTATTTCTTAAACAATTAGTTATTTTTACTAAAAAATTTTTTAAGTAATTTATTTAAACTTACACTGCATTAATATTACAGTGATCTAGTTTTTAATCAGATCACTCTAGATATGTATGCACCTTAACATTATAAGCATACAAAGAATAAGTTGTACTACAGTGAAATACATTTAATGCGTAAGCACTTAGACGAAATATCGGTTAACACGAAATAATACAACGGTTCCGCCAAACTGCTATGGATTTTCAAGCATATTTTTTGTCTTAACACGAAACGAAAATCTCTTAAAACGAAAAAATTTCCCTTCTGGGAATGAGCAAAATACGAAAAACACCAGCTGCGCAGGCGAGATTTAAGAGGGGTGGGAAATGAAAGAGAAGCGGTTTTATATGTTTCGTAGTAGGGAAGCTAACTTTGTGAGAGGTTTATGCCTTTCTCTTGGGCACATAGATATGTAGGGGGTAGAGAAGAAACTTAAAAAAATTTTTGACTTAAAAAACAATGAAAAAAGCGTTTAGCATGGGCCAAAAATACCGATCTTGGACTGTTAACGACTAGAAGAAGGTGATTTTCAGCAATGAAACGCATTTATTTGTGCATGGATACAGATCAAGTAGATATAATTAGAGGAAGTGAAGTTGAAACTCTGCTGTCAGATCATATCCAACAGATTGCAAAACACCCTTCTAACCAGATGTTTTTGGGGTTTTTCCTAACAAAGGGCACTGGAAGCTTAGTTACTTTTAAAGGCATGATAAATTATGTCAAATACATAGAAATATTACCCAGCAGAATTGTTCCATCGTTGGAAACATTTGATGGAACATTTCAACATAATTTGACTTCTTGTCACAATTCGATATTGGTCCAGACTTTTATGCGATAAAATAAAATAAAAGTGCTTAATTGGCCCGTTAATTAATCAGACCTTAATCCTATTGAAAATTTACTACATATTTTCAAGAATCATTTAGCTAAGACGAGTTGCACGACAATAGAACAAATGATAAAAAGTGTTATATAATTGTGGTTCTACGATGATGAAGTTAAGAACATGTGTGCTGCACTAGTGAAGTCAATACCAAAATGAGTTGAAGAGGCTATTTCTGTTACAGGAGAACATACTTTATGCTAATATAGAGATTTTTCTGTCTACTTAAGGTATATGTAATGATTAAAAGCTAGGATTTTTGAAAACATTGTTTTTTACCATTTGTCTTAATTAATTCGAAGAGCATAGTATGTTGAAAAATTAACACGAAAGTATAAGACCAGAGACATATTACCACGACCCTGATTTTCAATAGTTGAAATAAATAAATATTTAATATGATCATAAAATTAATAACTGCATATTTTTTAACAACATAAGCAAATAGTTATTAATAACTGATAAATAGTGACAAATGAAATTACACTTCGAGAACTTAAAGACTTATCTCAGAAATAAACAAAATTTAAACATCGAGTTTATAATTAAATTTTAAAATAAAAATAGAACATACACCTTACTTATTTATGGAAATATTTTAATCAACAAATCATTAAATTTTAAATCTTAACGTTATTGTAAGAAATTCAACAAACGATTTTCAAAAATATATTGTAGAATCATTTCAATAACTGTTTAAATATTAAATATTTATTAGTAGAGGAAGAACGAAGTATATTCTGAAAGCACCTAGGCCTACTTACTTATTAGCTATAGAATAACAGAAAAATTATATTGTATAATTAGAACTCATAAAATACATTTATAAGATTAAAATACAGTGTGATTCATAAAGAAGTATACAGTTTCGATGGAGTAATAATCAAGAACAATGCAAGACATTGAATGAAACCTGTAACATAATTGTTTGGAACTATGTTGTTAGACACAGTCACAGATATTCTACGTGTGATCCCTTAGTTCCACGACACACATAGAGCCTGTAAACCCTTTTCATTAAAACGAGTGTTAAGGTATCATCTCCATCGATAGAGGCTGTGATACCAGGTTTTAATTTTGCGCAAACCCATTGTTCAAAATTTTTCCTACCGCTGTTAGATAGATTTGAAAAATTTGAAACTTTCAGCTTGCTTGGAAACTTAACACTTGGGATTTCGCGTCAGACTGACCACTTGACCGAAACATCTGCACATGCACCACAGCGCTTAAGGTCACGTAAACTGAGATTGACACAGTAGTCCTTGACCTTTATGGGCTGCTGCGCCACTGAGTTCAGTTAGCTAGGTTTTCTAGTCGGAGGTTCTTTTCCAAATCGCGATAAAAAACACTTGTGAATGTACAGCGCACAGCATTTGTGAATTCCATTTTGCTAAATTCAAAAACACAAAATCCTCTTCAACTGTAGACACCACCATTTTGATTGATTAGTCACATGACCCACCCACTATTGCTTACGTCACTTTTATCCGGAGAAAGACACAAATTTTAAAAGTACATCTACCTTACGATTCACCAAGGTGATGCCTGTCTTTGACTATTACTGTTTTACAGCATCTGGGAAGTGCATACTCATTTACTTATCACCCTGTATTAATAGTATGACTTCAAATTTCAGAGAAGAGAAATTAATTTCATTAACTGTTTCGTGAAATTATCTATGTGACAATTATGACTTGAACAAAAAACTTTTGAGAGAATACCAATATAAAATACTATAAATTCTTTTGAAATGTTACTGTAAAACTCTATATATCTCATACATATAGAGTTAGCAAATTGAATTAGAAATCTCACCTAAAATGTCCTTGTTTCAAAAAGCATTGAATGCCGTTGTAAACATTTTAAACAATGCATAATGTAACAAAATAATGTTTACTATCTTCACCTCAAGATAATTGGCAGTTCATAAGAGAAGCCAAAATATGATTCTTTGGCACTTTTCTCATATTTCATGAATGACGTTAATGGCTGTTTAAAACTGCTATTTATCAGAGAACTTCATACTTAGTAATTTAAGTTTCATCGAAGATTTTACTTACCACAATTATTTTAAGCAGAGAGAAACATGTAATTTATACAAAATATTAGATAAAAGATTAACGTTAGAGTTTTCAATATGATTCAATGCATTTAATATCAAAATTTTGATATATGTGAAATAGCATCAAATAAAGCGAATAACGTAGAAGTTTTGAAAATATTTTGAAGTAAGTGTGAATAAGCCACAAAAGTAAAGGAACATTGCAATATATTTGTAACACAATTTAAAATAAGTTAAAAATCACTCTATTTTAGCACATTGTTTAAGCAAGTAGTTTTATTTAAAAATATTTTGTAAAAAAAAAAGAAGCTAATTATAAAGTAATTTGTAATGTTGTTATTTGAATAAATTCTGATTTGAAGTTATTTCACAAATGAAGTCAAATTATACTTTTTTCTCCTTTAATTAAATTCAAAATGTACTAACAAAGAAAGCATTTATTATTGAGTTAGGAGTTTATGGCGCACAAAGTTAAGTCCTTAACCGGTTAATTTTTTTGCCCAAAATGTTAAAAAAAAAAGGCACATTTTTATTGCATATAACTAAGCACGATACTTAACATAATGGGAAAGTTCAAGAATTTATTTTAATTTTCAATTTTTAAATTTGCACGCTATTTTTTAATTTATAATGTGGAACACAAAAACCCTAAATGTTTGCGTTTTATAAGTACACTCTGCATGCTCTGAAGATTGTTTCATGTATCTTAAAAGAATTTCTCACAAACTTACAAAAAACTTTTACGATCATACTTTTTTTTCAAACGGATTAGGACTTTTTGTCTGTGTGCATATATATACATATACACACAATTTGAAGCAGGGTGTAATGCTAAGTCTTGCATTACAATGGGAACAGAGATGATACCAGCTTTTTTTGGATTATCTTTTCATTTCTTCTCAAGCAACAAATTACGCATTGCCTTGCCAATGCCCGTTCTTTATCGAATATTTTCAAGAATCTAAATTCCTAACTCTAATGAAAAATTCCCGCGTCCTCTACAAAGAAAATCCCGGATGAGAAGTATTTTAGTACCGTGGACAGCCTGCATCTCTTAAAAAAACTAGTACTAAAAATTTCTCTTTAAGAATTAAAAATATGTTCAAAACAAAGTTAGAAACAAAAAAATATCAGCGTACGGGTAGACCAGTTGTGCGAGCTTTCGGCAGCCCGTACTGTGTACGTGCAAACCACAGTTAAGGCAGCGTTTCTCAAACTGTGGGGTGCGCCCCCCTTGGGGCCGTGATAGCTCAACAAGGGGGGCACGAGCATATTGAAAAGTCGAAAACAAAAGATAATTTTAAGAAAAAAATTACTAATTTACTGAAAGTAAACAAACAAAAAATATATCCTGACGTAATAAAAAATAGAATACATATTTACTCTGATATAATATACTTATAAAAGTATTAGTACTACATAATGTATTTAATAATTAATTTAACAATACTAAGTTAAGAATAAGTATAATATTTACCACCATGGCTGTGTCACTATTTACAAAAATTAATACTTCTCTTGATAATTTGTGTGGTTTATAATGAATCCCTTATATATAACTGCCGATTAAAAGTAATGCGATTCACTCCCCAATGCCACCGTTTTCCACGTAGGCGTGCTTATAAGATGTATTGGGAGGAGGGAAGAATACAAATAAGCAAATCCTCTGAAATATGAGTACATCCTTCGCAAACACTATCCTTTTATAGTATTCCAAAGCCTGCGGAATATTAGAAGTGCACAGAAAAGATAGTACTTTTTATAGACGTATATATACGTCCGGGAACGTTTTATCTGAGCGAGACGTTTATATGCGCGGGTGGAACTTAAGAGATTTAAATCCTATTGTAGGTTTATCATCAAAGTATCGTATTATTGAATTCAATAAATTGTTATTGTATGGAGGGGGGCGCGATGAAAATTATGTTTGAATCCTGGGTCGCAAGTATTGAAAAATTGAGAACCACTGAGTTAAGGGATTAAGAAGATGACATTTAATCTTAGTTTATATTTATCTTTTTCTCGCGACAATTACGTGCGAATACAGTAAAGTAGATTATTTCAGAATGCAACATGAATGGAGAAGTAAATAAATTTGAAAAATAATATATATATATATATATATATATATTAATTTAATTAACGAAATACACATGTTCACTGTTTTGGCCCATCTATATCTCTAAATAATTAAAAATATTCATACTCAAGAACATCGTGGACGGTTTACCAAAAGCACTTGGAACTGCTTACACACTGTTATATTTTAAAACGGACACACCCACTCGTTGATCATTTCACTTCACTCCATTTGTGAAGGGATCATAGCTTTTTACATGCAGCGAGACACTCAACATTCACTATGTTCTCTTAATCTTTTATTTTTATCCTTGTTAGTAAAACCAAAATCAATAAAACTTATATTATTATTATTTAAATGAGAGATTATACTTAATTCCCATGTTAACTAATTAAATCGGATTATTATTACATTACTTTAACTTACTGTGCATCGTGTAAACACCTGGGATTATTAGATATTTGTCTCACCACTTAAAAACAATTAATTTCAAAAAGAAAAAAAAATGTTCTGCAGTTATTTATAAATAATTCTTTTTTTTGTTTGTATCAATATAAAGAATTTTTAAATTTTTAAAATTTATATTTTAAAAATTAAATTGCTCACGAATTTAGAAAATGAAGGGACTTAATAAAGGTTCTTAATTTTAATTCTAATCTTTATTTAAACCATTTTCTCTATTTTTTACTTTAGAAAGAACAATGTGTGGGATTATTATTAGAACAATGGTGCTAATTTTAATACTTATTATTAGAAGAACAATGATGTGAATCACATTCAAAGAATCTTCTCTCATCTGGTATTCTTTAAAAATTAATTTCTTAAAATATATACGAAAAGATAAAACACACATTTAAATTTTTATAATTATGGAATGTTTATTATGCAAAGACTGTTTATTAAAAATTAAACATTATTTCAATAAAAGCAAGTAATATATATACACTTCTGGCCACCGTAAATGCAACACCCTGAAGGAAGCATGCAAATAACATGGAATTTAGGACATACATTAGCGGAGGTAAGATATGCAAATGATTAGAGTTTCAGCGCAAACACACATCACGCACACCTGTGGCACCACCTCAAAGTGCTATTTAAGGCTTGGAGATATCAACGATTTCAAGTTCGGCAATTGTGTTTTTCTTGCGTTTTTTTCAAAAAACGATCAGTTATCTCTCGTAGAAAACAGCGATCAGCTTTTGATCACGTATCCGAGTTTGACAGAGGAAGGATAGTGGCCTACCGAGATTGTGGATTATCTTTCAGGGAAATCTGTAGTCGTGTTGGACGAAACCAAACAACTGTAATGCGGATATGTAACCGTTGGATGCAGAAGGGTACGACGAAGGTCGATCGCATTCACCTCAGTGCACCACGTCACATGAGGACAGGCAAATAGTGCGCATGGCAGTGACAGATCGCTTAGTCACATCACGAACCATAGCACAGCACATTGAGTTAGTAACGCATCATTCAGTGTCTACGCGTACCATTCGCCGCCGCTTACAGCAGAGTGATCTGTACGGAAGACATCCATTGCTTGGTCGACCCTTGACGAAGAACCACAGACATCTCCGCCGCTAATGGTGCGATGAAAGAAGGATATGGGCGGCAGAATGGAATGAAGTTGTTTTTACTGACGAGTCACGCATCTGTCTGCAACACCACGATGGTCGGATTCGAGTCTGGAGACACAGTGGAGAGAGGATGCTGAACAGCTGCGTTATGCACCGCCACACTGGTCCTGCACCGGGTATTATGGTATGGGGCGGTATTGGATATCACTCTTGCACTCTTCTAGTACGCATTGCCGGTACTTTAAACAGCCAGCGCTACATCTCGGAGGTGTTGGAGCCAGTTGTCTTTCCTTACATTCAGGGCTTGGCCACAGCCATATTTCAACAGTATAATGCGGTACCACACGTGGCACGCATTGTCCAAAGGTTCTTCGTCAATCACCAGATTGAATTGCTTCCCTGGCCGGCTCGCTCTCCGGATCTTTCACCGATAGAAAACATGTGGTCCATGGTTGCTGAACGATTGACCCAGATTACACTCCCAGCTTCCACACCAGATCAACTTTGACAACCTGTGGAAGCTGCTTGTTCTGCTGTACCCCAAGAACACATCAAAAGTATCTTTGAATCAATGCCGAGGCGTGTGGCAGCGGTGATCTCCAACAATGGCAGCTACTCTGGCTACTGATTCTGGCAGGAACCACACTTCACAGAAGTCTATAAATTTAATTATTTGATACTTGGTCAACATGTTATCTACAAAATAAATTTTGTTGTGCTATCTCTTGTCTTTCTTGGTGTTACATTTACGGTGGCCAGCAGTGTATATATAATTAAAGTGAATTCCTACTTAGGTCAACAAACAAAATTTTTATTTTTGTTAATCAAATTTAATTAATTAATTAATATCTGAAAAAACTGTATTAACATCAAGTGTCATGTACTGTAAAATATATTTGAAGCCAAGAAAAAATTCGTTAGAAAAACTTAATGGTGCCATCTGTTGGTGCTAGTTTGAACTTCATCAAAAATAGCGCAGAATAAATTTAAAATTAAAAAATAAAATTTAATTAATGAATTAGAGTATTAGCATCAAGTGCAATTCACTACAAGCTTAAAAAATGTGTTTAAACTTCAGTGGATGAATAAAAAATATTTTATTAATGATTGAATATGTAAATAAGATGTAATGCTCTTTGTGCTGTATACATCTCTTCTGTGTATGTCATCTAATAAACCAAAATATCTAAAAGGATTGACTAAATCATTTGAATAACATAAAAATATAACGGATATAATCGTCTAACTGACCAATGGAATTAAAGACTTTGAAATTATAACAGAACGAAATCAAAATGCATTAAAGGATGTTTTTAAATGGTGAAAAAATGGTTAATTTTGTCAAATCAAGATAATTAAATCAGATTACCTTTTTCATTATGCAAAGATATACCTAGCGACTATAGAACCCTGCTTTTTCAATTGGATGTCAAGTGGTTACCAAAAGGAAATATAAATAAATAAATATGTATAGGGAGAGAGTGAACTAATAGTAGGAATTGAAAAAGAATGTTCTATATTAAAAATATTCTAAGTTTCACACAGAAAATACATGAAAAATAACTATATATTGCACTTTAAAAAATGTGTTAAGTTTGAAATTTTGGAAGTAGTTTCACAAAAAAAAAAATTGTATTAAAAAATTGCATTAATTCACTGGAAAATTAAAACTCTTATTTCGTAAATAGTAGAACTAATTCCATGAGAAGAAAGTTGTATTTTTATCATTTCTTTTCTCAAGTACTTGTATTCTCTTTTTCTGATTGCAGTGAAACATGAAAACTTACTCTAAACTCATTAAAAAAAAAAAAAAACTGAGACAAGAATCTCCAATTTGAAAAGGGAATGTGATGCCATTATGGAATAATATGCTTCTTGTTATTGGTGCCTTTTAAAGTGCAAAGACGAACACTATGCCATCAGGATTTAAAAGTATGTTGTCTCAAAAGACGATGTAGCTTTTATTACTTCCATCAGTTTATATTTAGAGGGGAATTTACCTTTTGTCTGTCATGTAGTTACTTTTTCTTGAAAATGTCTAAAAGAAAAGTCAAAGAGTTTCGTTAAGTCGTGAATTATCTTCAATAACCAGAGATTATTGAAAATTGAATTATTTCTATGCACTATTATGGGTATTGTAACGACTGCGCAGCGATGCGGCCAACACCCTTCTACACATGTCTAGTTTGATAGACAAGAGCTGGTGACTCACTTGTGGGTTTGAGACAGAGCACGTGGCTTTGAGGTCATTGTCCATTGTTTGGCCTCTGGTCTGCTTCGCCAGTTTGTCTGTAGTCGTAATAGACAAGAAAAAGTCCCACTGTGTGACAATTGACGGGTCCTGTCTGACTTAGGAGACTGACGACTCGGAGGATGGCGGGAAATTGCTTCAAAGAGAGAATGGCTACGTAATGAGACGAGCCTCATGTCGCTGGTGCGTTCGAGAAGGACCAGAGAGAGCCATTGTTAGGTCCGTGCCAGTAGGACGCTAATGAGTCTGAGGGCCGTGTGCAGACTTTTGTGGGCCTGCCAATGAGAAAGGACTAGGAATGTGTAGTGGAACCGCCCCTGGAGTTTAAAAGGGTCATTTTCGGAAAAAGGAGTGGATCGATCGAGACGAAAACGGATGGTTTGAAAGGAAAAAGAGAAACGACTGAGGAAAGCGGATTTTTCTGGGGTAAGAGGAAAGAAAAGAAGGTGAACGCCGTCTGCGTTGTCGAACCTATCCAGCGGAACTACAGAACTTTGGGGAAGCACTCTTCGGACTATACAGAGATGTAAAGGAGATAGAAAACCAACGTTTGAAAGAGACTCATCTTACCGAATTGGCACAAAAAGAGCACCATTTCGCATTATTAATAATTATTTAGTTGTTCAAATAAAATTTTGTTTTATTTCTACAATTTGTTGTGAGCTCATCATCTTGATACCCGTACACGAAGCTAGAGCATGATATGTATTAACCCCTTTCTAGCTTTTCCCAAGCTGAGATCAAGTAGGTGAAAAGTACCATCCTGGCTCACCCCGAGTGTAGCTCGGGCAGTGCAAAAATTTTCACTGTGCAATCGGTCTTTCTTGAATTATTTCAGATGTGCTTTTTATGGTTTTGAATAATTGAAACGTACCACTCGGTGAAATTTTCTGCAAAAAGAGAACGTCCTTCTGCTGAGCAATCCCCACCCCCTTCCCGCTTGTCTGAAATACATTTTGTTGACTACATTTCCACAACATAGAAGAAAACTAATCCAACACGACAGTGTTTATTTGCTACTTAAAGAGAGAAGCAGTAAATAGAAAAAAGTAAGAAGAGAAACAAAATACTTCTGTCCAAATTGCGATGTTGGATTACGTACAGTACCGTGTTTCCGAATGTACCGTTCACGATCAAATTTTGATTAATAATTTCATAATCATTTATGTAAAGGCAAAAGATGTAAATAAAATTTGTAATTCAAGATAAAAGGTAGGTATTCTAAGCTTTATATTTATAGTTAGTGTGAATTGACTCAAAAGACTAATGATTTCTGTTATACAAAAAGCCAATTTTACAGGTAAATTACTCATTTATTTAAATAAATTTTTTTACATTAATTTTTAGGAAATTTTGTATGCGAATGATACTATTATGTTTAAAAAGATACGTATATATGTTTGAAAATAAGCATAAAAAATTGATATTTTTTTATCCATAATCCAGAAAGGGGACTGGAAGGGGTCCAGCCCCCTTCCAGCCTGAAAGGGATTGATTAGACAGAGATAAAAATAGTATCAAAATGCAGTCATTAATTTTATTAATTTCTGAAATTAAATGAAAAGATTCATTGATTTCATAAATGATTTCTTGCTGAAAAATTTTTGATAAGTATTAATCAAAATTTTTTGATAACATCATACATTCTATATCTCACAATATTATAACACTAGTTATTTATGTTTCTTGTATCTCAAAAATAACATATTTTAGCTCATTTTTATATGAATGGATTTTGTTTTCCGAAATAGGTGGAAAATAAAACTTGGGGGCATTCGTTCTGTTTTGAGTAGTTTCTTTTTATATTTTAAAATATTTACTAACCCCTTAAGAAGTTTGCCCGTACCGTGTATGGGCTATTGAAAGTTGACCGTGACTGGTTTGCACATACGCTGTACGGGTACTGATACTTTCTTTCTTTTTCTGATTTGTGCATATCTTTAATTCTTATGGTAATATTATTTAATGGTATTATTTTAAAAAGGGGATGCAGTTTGGCTATGGCACTGAAAGGCTTTTCATACGGCATTTTCTTCGTGGTGAATACGGGAATTTTTCTTTGATGAAGGCAAGGATTTTAGATCCTTAATATTTATGTTCTACTGTATGTAATATTTTTGAATTCAAACCGGTGACTACAGAAATTAAGGATAATATAAACAACAACAACAACCCCCCCCTTTTTTTGTGAAAGAGGATGACTTAAATTTGGATACACATTTACTACTGAATTTACTACTGATCATTTTTGGATTATTCTTCAGAGGAACACACACACACACAAACTTCTTAACATACACACGCAAAGTCATTATCTGTTTTAAAAAGTACGAACATAAAAATGATTTTAAAATATAGGAAAAATTCTTAACAGAATGCAAAGTATACTTACAAAAAGCAAACAATAGAGAGTTATTGAGTTCCACAATTGTAAACTAATATATGGAGTAAAAAATTTAAAATTGTAACCAATGGTTATATTTATTATTTATTGTTGTAATAACTACTAGATGGTGCCACCAGACAGAGACCTTGCATAGTTTTCATGTGGTGGAAAACCTGTAGTTGAGTCATTAAGGCAGCTGATATTCTGGTGACCATCGTGCGGGAATCCCTCTCAATCTTGTTTCTGTCTTTATATATATATGTCCCTGAACTGTAAAGAATTTTATTGTATAGAGTGGCAGTGAACTGTTTAGAATGCCTATGTACCGTAAACTGTACTTAGCCCCAAGATGAATAAAAGCTGCTCATCGAATGATCTACCAGTTCAACCCAGCGAGCTATAAAATTAAAATAAAATTCTCCCATTTACTCATTCTATTAAGTACTTTGTTTAATTCTACACTCAGGAAAACTTTTTTTTTATTCTTCATAAATTTGTGTTAAAATTGTAATAACTCCTGTTTTAATTGGAACCAATCTCTTTTATGTACAGCTCATATAGGTATTTGAAAGAAAATCCTATATTTTGCAATTAAATTAAGATTAAATATTTTCGAATTAATTCAGAGTAATATTAAATTATGTGTTGTGAAAATACACTAAAATTATAATAAGAGATTAACAATTATTTTCAAATTAAAATAAAATTGCTTGATTATATGCTTTTAAAGTTATAACTCACGTAAGAAACATTCAAGCATTGTCTTAACGAAAATTTAAAAAAAAAATTGTGTTACGATTTCCAATGTAAACACAACCCAGAATAGAGATAATCCATTTGATTATACAGTCAGACCTCTATATAGCGAAATCGCTAAATCCCGAAAAAAAGTTCGTTATGTGGAAAATTCGTTGTATAGAGGTTATCTTTCAATTTTCTTTATAAACTCCAGGAAACATATTTTAAACTCATAAACACTATATAATGAAAAAAGAAATTATTCACACCTTTTTGTAAATTAATACATATTTATATTATATATCTTACCTACCAAAAAAAAAAAAAAAAGCAAATAAGCAAGAAAGGAAGATTGAAAGAAAAATTACATGGAAAGTTTCTTGACTCTTTTATCCACTTCCTGAAGAATTGATTACTTTTCTTTAATGTGCTCTCAAGCCTTTACGTTTTGATATTTTCGAGCTACAAGAAACAAAGTTACCAGTACGATGGATTAACACTACAAATGAATGGAGACTAATTCGAAGACACCGGGATACGAGACAACTTAAATAAATGCGAAAGAGGATACCGAAGATGTTTCCAATGAACTGGATAACAGGGGTTAAAGATTGCATTTCCTGGTTGAAACGCTCAGAATTCTATTGCTCTCGGCAAGTTAGGCACCTAATAAAATCAGTTCAATATTTATGACCACGATAAAATGTGTTAAAAGACAGAACAACCTGAAATGTCCAGAAATACTTAAAAAATAGAATCACAAGAGAAAAAGTTCGTTATATAGAAAACACACTTTGCATACATAAAAATACATGAGAGGTTATTTTACGAAGAAAATCGTGAAATGTTCTTGGTTCCAGGAAAATGTTCGCTTTATAGAAAAATTCGCAATATAGAGGTTCGTAATATGGAGGTTCGACTGTATTTATAATTTCTTTTCATAATGTATACCTACAATAAATTAATTTGAATAAAATATAAGATGAATTTTAATATTTCGACTAAATTTAATTTTTTCAAAGTATAATACGTTTCATAAGTCTGATTAAACAGTTTGGAAACATTAAGAAACTGATCCCAAAATCATCTAGAACTACATTGTTTTTACGAAAAAGGCTTCCGCATCCAAACCAAATTTTTCTGTAATGAATTTCTTGAGACAACATTATCTGAAGCTGTTTTATGCCACTCCATAACGTAAATATTGTAACCCAAAAGGAATATGGTTTTGCATGAAATTTTCTGAAAATGGATCACAGATGGATTGTCGACAACAACAACAAAAAGAAGAAAGTGAATTTCGAATTTCTTATCCTAATGCATTTTTCTTTGTGTTGAAATTCAAGAGATATTTGCAGGAAAGGGATAAAGCAGGCTTGAGTCGTGAAAATGCAAAATTCCGTGAGGAGAAACCGAAAATGCATTCGAAATGCCGCGTTGTCACGTGAAAGATGTTCGAGGTTACACATTTAGGGAATACGCCGGGAGATTTTTGGGGTAACGTGTTGTGATTCTATGAACGGTGCGCAAGGTTATTCAAAGTATATTTTAAATACCTGAATTTCGCTTAAGAAGTCGATTCTTACATAAATAGTAAATTGTTATTATTAAACTTTATATTGTGCTAGGTGAATAATATTTGTTACGTTGAGAGACATTGCTTCAATTTTTTTTATCTATGAATATGTATTACATGTATGTGTTACATATGTATTATGAAAATCAATGGATAAGTTTTGATCCGATTGCAAACTTTACCCAACATTTTTTTTCCTTCATAGTATAATTGAGATTTATACACATTTAGCATACCTTTATTCAATTCCTTCAATTAATCTAAGCATAAAATTTCAAAAAGGTTCAATTTAAATAAATATTTCACTTACATATTAAAAATTTGCGCATACGTTAAATATAAATCAGTAAAAACAAAGTACTTTTCCAGTTCTCAGTGCTATAACTGCTTATCAAAAGTTCTAAAAATATCAAATATTAAAAGTTTCGTTTTTTCCAATAGGTAGTCTAACAAGAGTAGGGCATGACTAAGGAAATTCATTTGGGGACAACAGTAATACTCCCTTAGCCCTTTAAGACCCGAATTATTTTATTTTCAAATATTAAATTCTTCTGGTTATTAATACTATATAGACCCCAATGACCTTGGGAAAAATAAAAAAAATTCCCGCTCTCTCCCCCGGAATGTAGACGGTACCCGCACGATCGTGCGGGTTGGGCGTTATCTGTGAAACAGGTCACCCATGAAATTTTACATTTTTAGCTAAGTTGATAGAAGAAACAATCTTAATTCAACTAAGATTGTTACAAATAAGGAAATTATTTTGATGTATTATTAATTATTTTATTAATTCATTATTTATTTACTACAAAAATATTTTGTTTTGTTGTTGACAAGTATAAATAACCATTCCATTTTTCACAACATGTTTTCCAACTTCTTTCTTAGCTTTCAAATCTGTTTTTTTCTGTTTCTTCATCGCTCTCATCTGAACTTAATTCTCCTTCCAGTATAAACGATTCATATGTTTTGTTCGCAGCATTGCCATCACCGAGAGATAACTAAGTTCAATCTGATTTATTCATCAATTGAAAAATTTCTTCTGTGAGAATTCTTCTCCTTTGAGACACCTGAAAATGTTTTTGGTTAAAAGTTAACACAGTATTCCATGAAAAATAGTAAAATGTATCAGAAAATTTTATTATTTAAAAATATATGTATATTTAAATCACACCATACTAACTCCCACCGGAAAACCGAGATATTTCATTTGTGGGGGGGAAAGAGATATGGATGCAGATATGTGTGGAGAGGATAAAAATGTCATACTCCTCAATAAATGTATGGAAAAGAAAATCAATTGCAAAAAAGAGAGAGAGAGAAAGAAAAAAAGGGGCTCATCCATGGCAACCTCCAAGAAAATTTGGTTTTAATTATATATAACTATATATATTTCATTTTAATGTAGGCTT
>BMAV01020036.1:131436-152849 GCA_019973955.1 Trichonephila inaurata madagascariensis
GTGTTTTCCAAAGTGCTTATAATTCTATTCTATTTAATGGAGGAGAGTTCGGCAAAAGTTAAACAAGGATTACCCCGTAAGGATTTGGCCAAACTATTGGCTCTGTTTAGTTATTATTCAATCCGATATGGAAGGGGACACATTGAAGGTATATATAGTGACTAGAACGGTGATTCCCAAAGTGGTCTATATAGACCCCCAGGGGTCTATGACGACCTGTAAGGGGTCCACGTCAGCAAAAAAATAATTTGGGGGTCCATGAGAAGTAAATGGGGGCTTATGATAGTGGCTCTCATTAAACCAGGTCATAACTTTAATTTTAAAAGGAAATTTAATTAAGTGGAAACCACAGACTTACCTATTTAACATATTTATTTACTAAATTGAATGAAGTTAATTTGAAATTAATTACAAGGTAACAGCATAAATTTTATTAAAATAAGGACCACATTTCAGCCTTTCTTGGCAGAATTAAGCTAAAGAAGTATAATAATGGACGTTGCAAATTTTCCCAATTTCTCATTTGTCACAGACAATTCACCAGGAAAATGATGTTTTAACCTACGTTCAACATTTAAATATCCTCTTTTTAGTTTTTAAAACTAGGATTGAGAATGTTTTGACTATCGAAATACCACAATAGGCAATGAATTACTGTGGTCGCTTAAAAAAAAAATGTCAGTTAACAAGAATTAAGCACTAACGAAGATGAAAAGTTTAGAAACAAATGTCAATAATTTTGGTTTTAAAAAGATATACCTGTTATTTATTCCATATTATGGAGTATCTTGAGAAAGCCTTTAGTTGTTTTTCCAAAAGAGAAGGAGTTAGAGTCCTCATGTCAATCTTCAAAACAAAAAAAGAAAGAAGAAAAGATTGGACACTATTAACCGAGGAGATATTTAGGGTTAAAACCTGACAAGATTGATGTCAAATGTTGAAAATTTTTTATTGCATCCCCAAATTTATCCCTCCCACTTTTTGCTCAGTTATTTTATCTATTAATAAAACTTTAATTTAATTAATTAGCATGTGTTTTCTTAACTATTAAATACTATACTTCCCTACAGTTAAAAATTTAAATCCTTTAAAGGAAGTAGCTCTACACCTGCCGTCAAAAATACATTTAATGTGATGAATTTCCAAAAATTTAATATTAGGTAAGTAGAGGCTTACCCCAAACCCAAAAATCTGTCAAGGGGTCTATGAGGCAAAAAAGTTTGGGAATCTCTTGTCTAGAAGAAAAAAGAACCTCAAGATCCAGAATATTTAGGCTTGTCATATTTCCGACCGTTGTCCAACGAGAAAGGTGCTGTATAGAAGCACGACGGTTAGTTAAAATCCAAATGTCCTTGAAGATAAGTTCAGAAGCAATGTCAATGAATTGTAACCTTATATATTGCAATAAGTTCAGACCTATAAAAACAGAACAGCATTTATCATTTCTAATCTTAATGTCAAGTGTACCATCAAGTGAATAAAAAATAAGTGAATAACCTTTTAATGTATAACAAAAAAATAGTTATACAACTAACGTAGCAATTCGCTACTATAGCATTTTTCCAGAAAGGGAAAAAGGAGAGATAATATATAATATGGAGGCATTAAGACTATATTTACTATAAATCTTGTGAATGGTCATTTGAAGTTTCATTTATTTCGTAGGTAATGATGCTTGTTATCTTACTAAGGATACAAGGAGAAAACAAATTGTCCAATTCCCTTTGTTGAAATAATGCTTAAACATAGTTTTTCAAACAACTTTTTAATAGTTTGATTGTTTTTAAACGAAATTGAAAATAAAAATAATTGGAATCACATCTATCTGCTTTATTTTTTTCAAGTCATTCAGAGTGGTTCAGATGTATTTTAAAAATATATAGGTTTACATGTATTTTTATAATGTATAGGTTTAGATGTATTTTTATAATGTATAGCTTCATATGTAAACATTTTATGTATGAATTAAAATGTATTTAATTATTTTGAAGAATAATTAGTTGGATGAGCTGTGTAGTTGGTTTTGCGCTGTCCTTGAGTGCCCAAGTTTGCGGGTTCGATCTGATCCAAGTCGATGGTTTTTTATGATGCAAAAAGTCGACAGAATCCATGTCGTATAATTTTCGAACATCTGAAAAATCACTTGAGTGCCTTTTTGTCCTGGGTGCTCTCGGCAAAATTAAATACCTAGTACGGTTTTGCATCGTCAGAGCTCAGATGCCTCCTTCTAGGGAGGAAACAGAGTGTCAAAATTATGCAGCAATTAGTAAACAACCTATATGATGCAGCACTAAAAAGAGATACCGGCTCCCGGAGAATGTACTAGGTCTGCAATAATAAAACTCTAACCCAGCCCGAATAAGAATAAAAAATTATTTTGAAGAAAAATATTTCACATTCATTTAATATATTTCAATACCAACAAAATAACAAAATTTTGTGTAAATAATAAATCAAATTTGAGTAAAAAAAATACGAATAAATCTATATTCTGTGTAAGTAATATGTGTTAACCCTTGTTCTGTCGATTTCTCGATTAACTTCGCAGTTAACAACAATATAAGAACTATTGGGTGAGTTTGAGTTTGAATTTTAATGGCGCAAGGGCCAACTTCAGCCAAGCTGCGCCAAAACTATTGGGTGAGAGAGAGAGAGTTTATTAATGTCACATTGTAAAGCCGAAGTGAGCATTAAGTCGATCGCGATCGACCGGTGGACCGCCAAGACATTGTGAGGGGACCAATTTCACTAAGACCCAACAATTATTCCATCAATTTTTCTGGTTCTTTATTTCTGACAATATTTGAATCTTCTTAATTGCAAAAATGTGGAAATTAAATCAAATTTTAGTTAAAGTTCATACAAGATATAGCATTAAAAGTATACTAAATAATTTAGAATTGGTTAAGAGAAATATGCCATTTTTTTTGTTTGATATGAGACGTAATAAGTTTCAGAGATAAAAGAACCTAATTGCAAAAGTGGAAGAATAAAACCTCTAAATATCCTGGATATAATTAAAAATTGAAATAAAATTTGCCTATTAAAAAAAGAAAAAGAAGCAAGCTTTATAGTAATCACAAGACTGTGTGAAAATTAGGAAAACATGTTATCGCATCAATTATTCGTACGCATCATGAAATCATGGAGCAAATACATTTAGGTTTTATTTACGAACCATTAGTTATATATGTTTCCACCATGACTCAATTTCGGAGTAATTGTTTCACTGATTGCCCCTGGTATGAGGAATAAAAAAAATTCTTAACTTTTGTTGCTCTTAATAAATTTTGACTAATTGAAGTAATTGTTTTAGTAATTACTCATAAACCTTGTCATCAAAATAAAAAAAAATCTTTACGCTAAATACTAAAGACTTAATATTGTAAAATATTCGACTCCTCCGATGATGAAATACAACACAAACACAGTAAGAAATACATTTGCATGCACTTAGTAATATCTTTTTCAAAAATCGTGAGAAATTCGAGGTTTAAATTCAAGATTGTATGATTAAGAGTGTTAAATAAGAAAAATTTTATAGTAAATTAATACTGTTTTTCACTTCGAATCAATTTTCATGTTCGTTTTTTTTATTAAGTTTGTGATGGATCTATACGTGATCTTCTAATTAATCCTCGTAGGAAATCTCTGGGCCATCAATTCGCGTTATTCACAACCAACCCTTCGGAAGAAGAGAATCGTGATATGTAAACTAACTTACTATAAATAGGCGAGGTTTTCTAGCTTGAGGGAGTGAAGGAGTGAAGATACACTCGAGACAGGTGAGATTACAACTAAAGATATAATATTAGAATTAGAGTGATTTAATTCTTATTAGAAAGAAACCTTAAAGTGTCGATTGTTCGCTAAGATTGAATTAGGATTAGATTAAATCGGATAATAGATTATATCCTTAATTAAGATAAGGATCAAGTTTGTTAGTCGCCTAATAGCTCACGTTTTACTGTCGTTGTTCCACTTTCATGGTTTTCATTGAGACATTCGCTTAATATTATTAGTTGAAATTGTGTCTGTTCTTAGTGTTGAAATAAATAGATTAGCTGAATCATGTCGAGTGTTTCTTTCCTTCCCCCCCATCTAGGTAACCACGAGAGAGGCGCGGGCCTCTTACAAGTTCTATTAAAATTTGAGTAAGAATATTTTAATAATTCAGAAATTTAAAGAAACTAAAAATAAAATAAAAATATATAATTTTTGTAATATATTTATTCTAAAATAGTATAGAGAATTATATAAAAAAAAATTAATCGTTAAATAACTAAAATAATGGGCAGGACTCATTTTAACATCTTAAATGCCGCCAACGTATACATATACGTCTCACTCAACCGGTGCGTTAAATGCCCCGGACGTATATACACGTGTTTTTGAAACATGATTCATTCTTCGAGCTGCAATTATTAAATGTATTCGGAAGGCTTTGGAATTCAATAGCTACCTTGATAACGTTTAAGAAGAAATTACTTATTTCAGAGAAAAATTTGCTAATTTGTACTTTTTCTTCTCCTCCAATGCACCACTAATGCAAGCCTATGTAAAAGGATTATTAATCGAAGATCAAACACAAGAGTAGATTTCTTCTTTCCGTTATTTTTTTTATCCAAAATCTTTTTCCAAATATTGCATGAAATTCAATTTTATACATTTTAATCACTATCAGAAGTGTTTATGAAAATTTCCATTAAATACCATTCTTATAAGTGGCCCTTTTCTTATTTAAAGTAAATGCAGCATTTTTTCCCTGTCTTCCGTACATTTTGTAAAGACTTTAATTCTATATCGTATGCACGATTTAATATACCAAAAAATGTTTTTTTTTAAATGCATATGCTAAAAAGAAAGACTTCTGCATTTCCAAAATAAACTCCTTAAAATTAAAAGAGAGCTATTGTACATTTAATATATTCCAATTGTGTGTGAATCAAAGAATATATTTTAAAAATATATTTAATTATGTTATTATTAATTGATGGATATTAGGAAAGTTACAAAAAATATATATACTTATGGGGTAAACTTAAGAGATGGTCATAGTATGTTAAAAATCAATGTTTTCTTACGTTAAGATATTTTTGCAGCTTAAAATTGCCAGTTACTAAAAATATTGTGAGATCTTGTTATTAATTTGGATCAGTTTTTAATACATAAATATTTATGATACATGCAAACTATTCCTTCTGAAAAGTTTATACTTTGAGACTCCGGCTTAAAAACTCAGAAAATTTTTTTTGTTAAGGTATCCGACTACGTTCGGAACTGTGATTTTGCAAAAGCATATAAATCATAATATTTATGATATTTAGTGTCACTTAGATTAGAAAATGTATATAAAATTGTATTCAGAATAAAATAAAATCAATAAAAAATTATTTAAGTACCATATTTTGACAAAAAATGAACATAGAATGACCCATTTTCAAAATATTCTCCTTTTGTGAAAAATGCTCCTATTATAATAATATTTTGCCTGTATAGCTCAGACCTCTGTACAGAGGCTCAACTAGAATTTTTGAAATATGTAACTTAGAAGTCGGCTTATCCATGTTATACGACGACAGAGGGGAGAAATTTTAAGAAAAAAACGCCGATAATTATTTCAATGGGTTGTAATTCTGAAAATAATGTGAATTTTTCAAAAATTATAGTTCAGACTCTCTGAAAAAGTCTTTACTTTATATAAGCACACACACAAAATATTATTATTTTAGAAGCATTTTTCACAAAAGGAGAACATTTTGAAAAAAGGTTATTCTAAGTTAATTTCTTGCCGAAATATTGCATTTATATAATTTTTTTTGTCAAAATATCCTTAATAAAATAATTTTATACATGTATTATAATCTAAGGGATACTAAATATCATGAAAATTATCCATTTATGCTCTTTTTTAAAATCACGGTCCCCAATGTAGTCGGATACCTTAAGTCCATAGAACTGCTAGCATTTGCAGATGATATTGATATCATGGGAAGAACTAAGGCAGCTGTAGTAGAAGCTTTCAGTACACTCGAGACAGCAGCAAAAACATGGGATTTATGGTAAACGAAGAAAAAAACTAAATTCAGGGCAATAAGAAACAGAATCTCAAACCTACAACCACTGAAAATTAATAAATATGAATTTAAACAAGTGACACAATTTAAATACTTAGAAACAATTGTTAATAATAGTAATGGCATAAGAATTGAAATCAAAAATAAAATCAAAATAGCTAACAGACGCGTTACAATGGATTGCGAAACCAGTTTAAATCTAAATACATAAGTAACAAAACAAAAAAATACAGTTATACAAGACTCTCTAGTAAGACCATTTGTTTTATACGGCAGCGAATGCTGGACAATTAACAAAGACAGAAAAAAACTGATGACTTTCGAGAGAAAAATCTTAAAGAAAATTTTTAGTGCAGTTAGAGAAAACGGAATCTGGAGAATACGATGCAACCTTGAACTTCAGTTGAAATACAGAGAACCCAACATAGCCAAAGTGATCAAGGCTTCCAAATAAGATGGTCGGGACATGTATTTCTATACAGCGAGGAAAATCCTGTTAAGAAAATAACTTTCCAAACTCCAGAGGGAAAAAGGAAAAGACGAAGGCCGAGAACAAGGAGGATGGATAAAGTAGAAAAGTGGTTGAAGGACTAAAGAGTTAATCGATGGAAGAACATAGCATCAAATAGATCAAAATGGTCTAAGCTACGGATGGGCAAACTTTTTCTGTCGTGGGCCAAAAATCTGAAAAAAAGTGTGGTGGACCAAGATAAATTGTTCCCTAAAATTTTAAAAACAATATACAAATATTACAATTGAAATATAAGAAGATGAATGAAATTGTAATTTCATTTTTAAAAGTTCCTTCCATTGAGGTTCGAAGTGAGATGTATATTGATTCTAAGGAACGAGGTTGAAAATGCTCATCTGTCAGTCTACTTCTGAAGTAATTCTTTCTAAGGTTCATAGTTGAAAACACTTTTTCACGTATATAAGATGAAGCAAACATAGCACTGATTTTCTGAGCATGAGATATTAAATTTGAGAAACTTACATTCCATAATGATTTGTTAACCCTTTCAGAACCTGGTAATATTTCCTGTTAAGCCTAACTCCATTTAAAAATTCGTATAAAAATCATAACTGTAATAAAATACGGTGAAGTTTATAGTTAATCATCATTTCAAATTCTATACATTCCAAATTCAGATCACACTGGTGTGATCACGGGTCTTAGAACGGGGATAATGCAATCTCTCATATGATACCATGTTCCTTGAAGTGATCACATCATTTTCCTAAGCGGGTTAAACCAGTGCTTCTCAAACTTTCAACGTTTGCGACACAATATTCAATTAGAATTTCCATACAATAACAAAGTTTTAAATTCAATAATACTACACTCTTTGACGCTAAAGCTACAATATGATTTTAACCTCTTAAGTATCATTGGCGTATATATATGTCTCGCACAGTTAAAACGTGTTAATTATCTTCGACATATAAGTAGGTCATTCCAAAGTACGATCTTTTCTGTGCACTGCTATTCATAAAATTATTCCGAAGGCCTAGGAATGCAATAAAAAGACTTTGACAGTGTTTGCGAAGGATTTATTTATTTCAGAGTATTTGTTTATTTTTATTGCTTTTCTTCCTCCCCCCCCAATGCATTACATATGTACGCCTACGTGGTATTGGGGAGCGAATCACGTAACTTTTAATCGGCAGTTAAAGGATTAATTGTAATTAGTACAAATTATTAATTGTTAATTTTTGAACATAATTTTATATATAAAAAGCCCATGGGGTCACTGGTGATTATTAAACGTTCTTAACTTAGTATTGTTAAATTAATTATAAAATACATTGTGCAGTACTGATACACTTATAAGTGTGTTATATCAGTGTAAATGTGTATTTTACTTTTTATTATGACAGAAAGTTTTTTTTGCTTACTTTCAGTAAATTAATAATTTTCTTAAATAATCTTTTTTTTCGACTTTTCAATATGCTCGCGCCCTCCTCTTAGAGTTATCACACACCCCTAGGGAGGCGTGCCCTACAGTGTGAGAAACGCTGGGTTAAACTCTAATTTTGGCATATTTAGAAGCAACAGCTTCAGATGATTGATAGAATGCAAGTCAACTAATTCAAGCTGTAAATCTGAGAAAATAAAAAGCTCATCAGTCCTTTGAAAAAAAGGAAGGAAAAAAATAATATTTATAAAAAGTAAAAAAGGAGGTAGATTTACATAATACATAAAAATATATATTTTTATTTTAATTTGCCTCGGACCTGCAAATTAAAGTCTTATTCGTGGGCCGGATAGAACCTTCCTGCGGGCCAGAGTTGACCCGTGGGCCTTGGTTTGCCCATCCCTTGTATAAGTTGACTGAGATAGCCTTGGCCAGTAACCGGCTATAGTTCTTGGAAAGAAGATGAAACACCCAAGGAGGTGATTATCTTTTATTTAAGTCAGTAAAAAAGAAAGAAAAAAGAATTTATTAAATTTAAGGAAAAGGACCTTTTAAAATTAATTACCAAAAAAGATAATAAAAATTATAAATAAAACAAAAATTATCGAATATAAGGGATTGTGTACCTTTTATTGTAATTAAAATTATTAGATGTCTTTGAAATTTTTAAAAAAATGTTTGGTGGGTTATATTACACGTTCCTAGGGAAAGCATTTGATTTTCTTTTTGCAATAGTTAAAAAAGAAATAAATTTAACCTAAGTAAAAAAGTTTATTGTTTTTTGTAATTCTCAATATATGATATCCTCCTATATACCAAACATATTTTCAAAATGTTTTTTAAAAATTAATTGAGCCAATCTTGAAAAAAAAAACTCTTTGCTATAATGAGACTAATGAGTTTTTTCCAAACATTATACTTTACATACATTTTAGACATGTTAGAAGTTACGTAGCTAATTATTGTACTTCACAAGTGGTATAAGAAAACTTTTTAATGCGCATATAAAAAAATATTCTGCTTATTAAGAAATACATTTTTACTAAGCATATTTTGTGTGATCGAGAGAGGAATGTTTTATAATTTAATATGTGTCATTAAATATGTTGAACATTTTAAATTTTCGAAATAAATAGCAATAAACAGATTTAAGAAAATTACTTATATATTTAATATTTTTCTTCTATTTCAGTAACTATATAAAACCTTTATTTTTTCTTTCGAATGAAGCAAATTGAGGCTTGAATTTTTATTTTTATGCTTTAAGTGCTTAACTATAATTCATTTTTAAATAAAATAATATTTATAAGTAAAATGCAGAAAAATATTACATATTTTATTAAAGTAAGAATATTTCTAACTACATAGTATACAAACTAACTACATAGTTTTGCAAACTTACAAAAAATAATTCATCTTTAAATGTAAAGTATAATGTTTAAATGTTATATAATATCCCATATAATTTCTCACTCTTAATTTTTTAAATTCTCTCAATAACTAGTTCCCAAACATATATAACAAAACCTTTTATATAAAAACGTAGCCTTGAACCCTCAAGTGAAATAACTGTGCTTCAATGCATAATAGAAGAATTATAAATTTAACTTTGATGTCCCGAATGGTAAATATTGATGTAAAAATAAAGCATAAATAAAACATCGAGATATATGAAGTAACATTTATTGAAAATGTAGCTTTTTATAAATTAAAATATTGAAATACATCTTCTTTTAATGATATAGCTGATATAACGAGATGATAATGATATAACGAGAGATGGTTATCTTTGTAACAATATAAAGAATAATATTGATTTCTCTTCAAAATAAAGAAAAATTTGCACTATTCACTTCATATACCTGAATCATGCGCAAGAGAAAACTAAACTTTTGATTATATTCTTAATTTCCATATTTTAGACAAATTATTGTTGCGGTAAGATTCCGTTCCTATTTAAACCTGCACAGGTGGCTGCACCCACAATCAGCCTGACTTCCATTGTGCGATGCTTGTCTTTGGTTGTACTTTATGTTCCTATCTACACTGCTGATCACAATAAATGCAGCACCAAAAAGGATCAGAGATGTCACAGTGAAATTGATTTGGCAGATAACATGTTGTACAAAGACCAAACGACTGAAATTACAACCTCTTGTGATGTGTGGACGATGAGAAAATCAGTACTTTGTGTAACCGCCATTTTTGGGTATAAGCACTGCCACACACCTCGGCATAGAATCAAAGAGGCTTTGGATGTATCCTTGGGGTATAGCAGTCCATGTGGTTTCCATATAATGCCAAAGTTGATCTGGTGTAGCAGCAGGTGGTGTATCAGTGGGCAATCATTGTGCAAGCATGGACCATATGTTTTCGATTGTTGATAGATGTGTAGTACAATCAGGCTAAGAAAGTTATGCAATTTGATGAGTAAAGAAGAAATCTTGAATATTGCTTGCCACGTGCGGTCGCGCATTATCCTGTTGAAATATGGCTGATGGCAAGCATTGAATGCATGAGAGGACCACATGCTGCAACACCTCAGAGATGTAGCACTGACTGTTCAGTGTTCTAGAAATGTGTACTAGAGAGGTGCGACAGTAAACCACCCCAAACCATGATACCATGTGCAGAACCTCACACCCCAGTGTCTCCAAACTCAAATCTGACCATCGTAATGTTGCAGGAAGAAGCGGGATTCATCACTAAACACAATGTTGTTACATTTCGTTGTCTATGTCGGCCGTTCATACATCAATGGCGGCGCAAACGCCAGTGGTTTTCAGTCAAGGGTAAACGAAGCAACGGATGCCTTGCAGACATTCCACCCAGCTGCAAACGGTGTCGAATGGCACTAGCGGGCACCGAATGTTGCGTAACAGACTGAATCTGTTGTGCTATGGTTCGTGATGGGGTTGCGTGATAAATCACTGCCGTGCGCACAATCTTCCTGTCATTACGGGCAGTGGTGCAACAAGGTGGGTGAGATTGGCCCCGTTGGTCTATCGTTTCCTCCAGAATCCAGCGATGACAGAGCAGCATCACAGTTGCTTGGTTTCATCCAACAAGTTGACTGATTTCTCTGAAGAATAACCCCCAAATTCCTATAGGCTTCTAGATCACTGTAGGCTACTATTCTTCCTCGGTCGAATTCAGAAACTTGGTCAAAAGACGCTCAATGTCTTCCACGAGGCATAGATAAACAGCTTAGGAAAAAAAATACTCACGGAAAAACAATCGCTATTTTTCAAATCGTCAATCTGTTCTCCCCTTATATATCACTTGCGGGTGGCGCTATAGATGCACCCATGATGTGCATCTATTCTACAATGCTACTGATTTGCACATTTCATCGCCACCAACACATGATGTAAATTTCGCATGGTTTTCCTGCTTCCTTCAGGGTGTTACATTTCGTGTGGCCGGCTGTGCATATAGATTTAATCTACAAATTTTTATTTTTTCTCTTAAACTTTTAACGCATAAAAATCATTATTTATTTATTTTTACCCTCATAATAATGGAAATGAGTTACAAATATATGAGGACCCCCGAGGTCCCTAAGAACCCCTTTGGGAACCCATGTTCTAAATTGTTACAATTTAAATGTGTTAAATATTGATACCTTTATATAAAAGAAAAAATGCACAAAGATTTAAATTTACTTTTTTCCCCTAAGGTTTTTTTTCTACTCATTTTAGTTCTATTTCACAGATACATAGAGGTATTTTTTATATTTAAACTATATGCATCATAATTCATATTAATATGAAGAAAAAATTCATACTTAATCAACACACTAGAAAAATAGTTATATTTAAAACAGAATTATATTGAATGGAAAATACTAATAAAATATAAGCATACAAAATCCCATAAGTTGTAATTCGCTAAAGTTAATTAATGAAGCAGTTTTAAAGGGTTAATTGATGTTCATTTTCGTTTAATTTGACAATGGGAAAAGGATTTTCCTATTTTTTTGAAAGGGGAGAGTATCATTTTTAATAATTTATTATAATAATATTATAACTTATTTGTTTACTAACACTTTTTATTTTACAGTCGTAACAAATGTGATAATTTATGAGTTAATGTAATCTTTATTTGAAGAATGATGATCAATGCTCCACCATAAAAATAAACGGTTCATTTTCGTTTCACCAGCACAAATCTCGCCAAGTTGGCGTTATTGGCGACAACTAATAAAAATATCAATACATATCAGTTCTAATTCGCTTTTTATCCCTTTCTGATGTCTAATGAAAAATACGTTACTGTGATAAGAAAAGACCACGGCTTGTTTGGAAAATTTTTGGTAAAAGGTTGCCAGAGGGACCGTTTGGCGTTGGCTGTATCACTTTTTACGACTTTATCGCCTGCACCGGTGAAATGGAAAAACACCAAATGAATTTTAATCTTCTGCAACGACATGATTCTGGATTAGTGGTACATTTCTTTACTTTTTTTAAGGCGAAAAGCTTAAAATAAATAATAATAAAAAGTTATAAATGTGTTTGATATCGCCTTTGTTTATGAGAAATAAAGACAATTTTATTCGTTTCGAAAATATTCAAAAGGTTAATATTTTTTTCCGAATCGGGGATGATTTCAACGTTTGTAACGTTTCAACACACTGAATATTTAGCATAGAATTTTCAAATTTTATTATTTTGTTGTTAGATAAGTCATAATATTATCTATAATTTACCGTAATAATCTCATTTATATTCAAGAATTTGTGGAACAACTTTGAATAAGAAACAGTGAAAAACTTTTGTAGGCAGGTAGAATAACATTATTTATGTAACAATTTCACCATTCTGATTTTGAATTAAAATAACATATTGATTTTTGTTACTCTTATTATATTGACATAAATTAAGGAATAAAACCAATTAAGGCAATGACTGCCTGAAGCAATGTGATTTTTTTTTGTTTGTGTTAGAAATTACTTTCTTAATAACGTTTTTTAGGATAAGGGATGATTTTATTTTTACGTGATATACTTTATTCCACATCGGAATAATTATGTTAATGAAAAAAGTTGAACAAAGATGAAATTAGAAATCATGAATTTTACTATACATTGTATTAATTGAAATAATGCAGTACTGGAGTTGTTCTATCGAGTTGAAAGTATGAAAGAACCGTAGGTTATTAAAAATGTTGCCAACTATTAAATAGACAATAGATAGTCAAAATGCTAAAATTTATATAGTATTTATGTTTTATAGTATTATATTTTATATAGTATTATATTTTGAATAATTTTATGGAAAGAATTTTTGTTATCATATTATATGTTAGGAAACACATTAAATTTTTTTATAGTACTTCGTGAAACCCTGAAACATGTCTTTAAAAATTATAAAGTCGAGTGCAGCGTTTCTCAAACTGTAGGGCGCGTTCCACTACGGGGAAGGGATAGCCCTACATTGAAGGGGGGGGGACGAGCTTATCGAAAAATAGAAATAAAGGATTATTTAAAAAATTATTAACTTAGAGGAAGCAAAACAAAATATACATTCCGTCATATTTAAAAAATAAAATACGTAGGCTGTTCAATAAGTAATAAGACTATTTTTACTGCAGCAACACTACTCATCGGAATGTTACTTTCTGTGACACAAGAAAAGTTTGTTTTCTGTTTTAACAAAAGCTACCGATAGATGTCGTGTACAGACTCGTGTTCTGGAGTATCACGTGATCGAACTGAAGCGTTTTTGGGGGTGCCTACGAGACGCAGCCAGTTGTCGAAATGGAAGCAAAAATCAGCAGAAATCAGCATCGAAAACCTTTGATGTGATACGATACGATTAAAGATCGGAACAAGAATGCAACAATATCTTAAAACGCTTTATCACAGCAGACTAAGCTTGGTTGTATTACTATGATCCAACCATAAAAGAACAAAACAGTGAATGGAAACATCCATCTTCACCTACTCCCTAGAAAGCAAAAACTGTGAAATCGGCTGGTAGAGTTATGACCATAATTTTTTTTATTATGAAGGAATTGTGTATCAACAAACTGTCGAATCCGGTAATACCCTAAACGACTCGTACTACCGCGAATGTCCTGCGAACAATGGTACAGCCCGTTAAAAGGAAACTTCCATTGCTTTGAAATGGCTTTCTATTGCACCATGACAATGCCCGACACATATTACTCTTTGCGTACTGGATGTTTCGCAGCAGAACAACGTAGAGATTTTACCACACCCTCTATACAGTCCTGATTTCACTCCATGCCGATTTCTAGCTGTTTCCTCAACTTAAGAAACCATTACGAGGCAAACGTTTTGCAAGCAACAAAGCATGTGTAAAGGCTGCGGAGGTGGTTTTGAAATAGCTCTCACAAAACGGACTTTTACATGCTTTTAAGAAGTGGATAGAACTTTGAGATAAATGCATTACGTGCCACGAAAGATGTTTTGAAAAAAACCATGTAAATAATGACAATTAAAGGTATTTTGTTTTTTTTTGTTGTTTTTTTTTTGTAATTTTAGTCTTATTTCTTATTGAACAGCCCTCGTACATATTTACGCTATAGCACTTATAAATGTATCACACACAGAACTGTGTAATGTATGTTATAATCAATTTATCAATATTAACAATATAATACTTATCCTATTAACTGCTAGACAAACATAGCACTTATCCTATTCCTTAGAAATAACATACACAAAATGTAATACTTATCTTGATAATTAGTACGGTTTATAATTAAAGTCTTATTGTAGCTTTAGTGTCAAAAAATATTATTTCTTTCATTACATTCCTACTGTATGAGGGTGGGGAGCGATGAAAATTATGATCAGAATTGGATCGCAACTTTTGAATGTTTGAGAAACATTGGTCTAGTGCAGCGATACTCATCCTACGGCCCACCGAGCCTTTTTAAGTGGCCCGGTTATGGCCCATTGCTCTGAGAAATTTACTTAAGAAATTTGTTTTAAAAATTTGGAGGGAAATTCTTTGTCAAGAAATCAAATATATCAACTTTGCTTTTTGCTGTCGGTATAGTACGGGTATGAATGGATATTCTTTTTCTATCTGGAACGCTTGCGGTTAGTGACAACAGTGGAGTAGCGCATTGCTTCTTAAAGTTTTAATATTTGCGACCCAACATTGAATGATAATTTTCATCGCGCCCCCCTCCCTTATACAATAACAATGTATTAAATTCAATAATACTATATTTTGACGCTAAATATACAATACGACTTTAACCTCTTAAGTTCCACTGTCGTATATAAACGTCTCGCTCAGTCAAAGTATTAATTTCCTCTGACATATACGTCTTTCCGAAGTGCGATCTTTTCTGTGCATTGCTATTCATAAAATTTTTCCCATGAAGTACCTTGGCAATATTTGCGAAGGATTTACTTATTCCAGATTATTTGTTTCTTTATTCCTCCCGCCCCCCCCACTATATCTTATACACGCGAAAACCGTTCAAATTATCAAAATAAGTGTTCTACATATACTTTTTGTATATAATTTTATGTATGGTAATCAATCCCATGGGGTCACTGGTAATTTAAACATTCTTAACTTAGTATTGTTAAATTAATTATATAAAATACTTTGTGTAACACACACTGATACATTATAAGTGTAATATATCAGTGTAAATGTGTATTTTATTTTTTTTATTATGTCAGATTGTATTTTATATTTGTTTACTTTCAGTAAATTAATTTTTTTCAAATAATCTTCTGTTTCCGACTGTTCAATATGCTCGCGCCCCCCCTCGTAGAGTTGTCACGCCCCCCAAGGAGGAGCGCCCCACAGCTTGAGAAACGCTGGAGTAGCGACAATTTTATGGGTGGAACAGACAACAGTGGAATGAACAGTGAGTGGAATTAATTTTTAACTATCTTTCATATCTTACAAGCGAAAAATATTAGAACAAAATATATCGTTTTAAGACGATTGGGAGGTTAACTATTTTGTAGTGAAAAACAAACATGGATCAGTAATTGTTTGATTTGTCACGAAAGTGCTGTATTTAAAAAATACCAATAAACAGGAATCACATTGAATGACACTCTTCCTCAAAGTTTCAAGAGGTGTGATAAATAGACTTTCATAAATAACCTTTGCAACAGTAACAAAGTGTTTTGTCAGTGGTAATATCACAACTGAAACAAAGACATATCCTATGAAATCTGTCATATTATTGGTAATCATATGAAACCGTTTACTGATGCAGAAATTGTGAAAGAGTGTTTCTTAAATGCTTCTAGTTTAGTTAGTGGTAAAAATTTAAAAAAGATATATAAAATAATAATTAAAAAGAGCAAAACAGGAGTTATAATTTTTTGATCAATTTTCCACATTTTAAATTTCTAATTTTAACTTGGTCTTAAGGCCTTTCTTCCCCCTCCCCTGCCCTCTTTATCCTCATCTTGGGGCACACATGAAATAACTAACATATGCATGCGGCTCGCGTGAAATAGCTGATATATGTATGCGGCACAGCAGGAAAAAAAGGTTGAGTACCCCTGGTCTAGTGTGAAGGATTCGAAAAAAAATTTGCAAGTGAAACAAATCTATTTAGTTAGATGATATGGAAATTTGACACAAATGCCACGAGAATACGTAAAATATACTCATGTATAATCCACACTGGAGAATATACAGGCGATGCTACGTAGAATATTTTCTAATTGACCATTTTTAAATATCTAGCATACAAAGGAATACCTAGCAACTAAAGGAATGTTGTAGAATATACAAAAAATTCATTTGATGCAGAATTTTGTATACTTATATTTGCTTACTAATATTACACTTCATTAAATTATGCGACGCAAATTATATGTTTCGAAGTAAATTTTACTACGACTAATGAATTCTTATATCGCTGGATATGCCAATATATATTTTGTTGTAATAATAAGTAATATTCATATAATAAAATACAATCATTATTATTAAAATTGTACTCCTTATATTCAAGTGTCATCATTTTAGAGATTAATTTCCCTATATATGATGAAAATTTCTACAAATCCATATATAAATATATATATATACCATAAATATATACAAATAGTTAAAAACCTAAGTGTAACCAGTCAAGACAGTAAGAAATATTAGTCACAGTAGTACAACAGAAAATTCATGGCCTTAGGAACCAAGATTGCAGGTTTAAACAAAGTTTTGAGACTAGTCAACCTTCACCAGTAATTTGCCTATAATTTGAACCATAAGGAAAGGAAGAAATATTAAAAGAAATGTAATTATTACAAATAAGATACACAATATACTATTATATAAAACGATAAAATTTAATAGCCAACGAGTATTTACTAGTATAGAGTTAAAATCGATGTAATAAAAATAGATGACAGAACTTACTTCGAGAGCACAGCAACATGTTATGTTTCCCGCCAAACACAAAGGAGTAAATGCATAAAAGTAAAATCAGTAAGTTATGATAAAGTCTCTCTCTCTCTCTCTATATATATACATATAACTCTGTTACGTTTTTGTGTTTAGCTTGCAATAATTTGATTTTTGTTAAAAAGTTACTAAAAAATCTTCATATGCAAAAATTAAGATTAAAGTGGGTTATTAAGCTTTCAATTTATTAATTTCATTTAAATAACAAGTAATACATAAAAAAAAATAAGTCAATTCCTACTTAGATCAACAACGAAAAATTTTATTTTAGCTACTTTTTATTAAATAGGTACAATTAATATAAATATGTATATACATAGGACAGAATCACAACATTAAGTAGTAATTAATTTTTATTAATTAACATTAAAGTATCGTATTGTCATCCAAAATAATCGTGTTTATAAAATTTCAATTCAAAGGAAGGCTTTAAAACGAGAGAAAAAAATCTTTTCAAGTTTTGACACAAGTCACCAAAAAGGTTTCTAAGTTGCCAACGTGGCTGTATTTGTAATTCTTTAAATAATTAGTTTTAATCAATTAATTTTTATTAATTATAATTAAATTATTGTATTGTCATCCAAAATAATCATGTATATTAAATTTCAGCTCAATTGAGTGCTTTAACATGTATTTTATTGACGATTGAAAATTCCACCAAGATAAATAAATAAATATATAATGAGTTAATATTAGGAATTGAATTAAAAGCAGGAAACCGTATATTACTTAAATTTCTACCATTATTCCTTTAAAGTTAGAGACAAATTCCTATCAGAAAAGAAAAGAATTATGAATGCTCAAAGACAAAATAATAATATATTGTTTTAGGCACATTTGCATTTACACATTGTGTTTTGAATGACATATCTCATATCTCGTTTCTCATATTAAATGAAAAGGATTTTTCAACATGTGATATTTTGATATTTAAACTCCTCCATCCATAAGAATATGGTAATAGGAAATATCACTTCGATAAGATAGTTTCAATGACAATCCCGGGCAAGACCGATTTTATTTTAGGTCATAACAATCATAGGATGTTTTCTTTTTTCCCAAGAAGTCCTTTTACGACATATTCTGTGTTCTACATTGTCTTTTTTCCTTATCTTACGCTCGATATGTAATGTAACATCCTTTTTTCTTTTCTTCTCATTTATTTTCTTTCGTTCCGAAACATAAAAATAGATCCCGGATATATGGCAAGGAAATAAATGTCACCCTATTTTAATAAATTATTCAGTTTTACTTTAATTTTTCTTAATTAAGTATGGATTGAACTAGTATTCTAGGTGAGTGAAATTTTATTAATGAAGCGGTTTTTCTTGGATTATATATATTTTCTTTTTTATATCTGGAGAAAACTAGAAATCGGGAGTAATTTTATTCATTGGAAACGAATGAATAATACAGTTTATGGAAATTTTTATACAAATGCAATTATTTTGGAATAATATATAGAAAAAAAGTATACGCTAGACTAAGAATGATTTAATATTTTTTTCATTTTATAGAGAAAAGAATGGAAGATATTTCGATAATAATGATGATAAGAATGAAGATAAGAATGGAAGAGATTTTGAAGTTCAAATGGAAATGAATTTGATTTAATGAAATAACGAATGCATTTAAATAAACTATAATACTTTTAATTCTTCTAGTTGTATTCATTTAATCGTATTATGATTAGCGAAAAAAATTATTATTAAATTAAGTAGAAAATTTTTAAGGAAATAATGAAATTATTGTAGCGACAATAAAACTCATTAGAAATGGAGGGAATTTTTTTAAAGGTTTGGAAAGAACAATTAAAAACTAACTTTGCATGTAACATTACTTTTTTAAATATTCCTTTTTTTTGTTTGCTTTTTTTCTGATTAGATACATTATTGACTACCTAAAATGTGTGTGACACCATGAAAGAAGCACCCAATCCTCGCAAAAGTTTTTTTTTATTTCTAATGGAGTTGCGGATTGATATTTTACCTTTGCAGATCTAGTATATTCATCCGGAGCTGGTATCTCTTTCAAGTGTTGCACCATGTAGGTGGATATTAGTCACCACATTGTAATTCTGAAGCCCAGTTTCCTCTTCAGAAGGAGGCACCTGACCTCTGACTATGCTAGACCCTACTAGGAATTTAATTTTGCCTAGAGCACATAAGCCACAAACATGCATTCTAGAGAACATTTACATGTTGTGTAATAATCGATTTTTTAATCATGAAAATCCACCGACTTGGGACGGGGTCGAGTACGCTAACTTGGGAGTGTAAGGCCAGCGCCGAACCAACTACGCCACTAAGCCACACCCTCGTAAAAGTTTCATCTTATATATATTGCAATGGGATGTGCAAAGTGCAATATAAATATTTCAGCGCAGATGCACATTATGGACGCTTGATTGTCACCAACAAGATTATGTAGAGAAAGAACAATCCACCATTTCAGAGATCAGGAATTACTTTTTTTAGAGAGGCTGCTTTGCATAAACAGCTTCTGTAAACTTTCAAGAAAAAGACGATTTCCGTTTGAAATAATACAGCTCTACAATCGAGAAATGCAGAAAAAAAAAACAATTAAAGATAAAATCGATTGCACTACACGTGATAACTAGCATACCGGTTGATTCAAAAATAGTGTGAACAATTTCAGAACATAATAATTTTTTTCGAATTAATTTATTTACAAGAATTTTTAGATGTGGTTTCCTTTGGCATGGTACATTTTGCATAAACGTTTTTGTCCAGCAAAAAATGCCTTTTGATCATTTTTTGGGGTGTTTTTCCAGCCTCCACTTTCATTGCTTTTTGAAGCCCTTGGAGATATCTTACCATGGTAACCATTGCTCAGGAGGCAGAAAATTTATTTTTTAATCTTTCAGCCATTTTATAGCTGATTTTGCCCTATGACTTAGAGCAGAATCTTGGTACAAAACAATGTATCCTTGAGGGTAAAGATGTTTACGTTTTTTGATCAAGTGTTTCAAAACTTTATTTTGATAGTATTTAGCATCAATTTTAGCTTTTGGTTCTACAAAAAGGGTTTGGTTACGCCTTGAGAGGACATTCCCATCCATACCTTAACACTTGACAGCCAACTTGCATTTTGCGAAATAGCTGCGTCTTTTCGACGTTTTTTGCATGAAATATATTGTATCTTCGTTTTGCCAGTTGTGAATGGCAGATGAAACAGTGTTTCATCCGAAGTTATCCATGCTTTGTATCTACCTTTGAGTAATATTAAATACAGATACCAATAACGTTTTCTTCATTTTTCTACGGTCTTAACAAATTGCCGATTGCGATACCTATAGTTTCTTTGCTAAGTTCTTTGAGGCAGAGAATTTTCTACAGCGGTAAGTCTTTTCGGCTTCTTTTTTTTCTTTATCCTTAAGGAATTCCTTCCGTCCACATTTTTATACTGGAGCTTTTGAATGCCAGCCAAATTTTATTTCTTTTCGAAGTTTAGATAGTAATCCATTCGCAAAATGTTTTTATTTTTAAATGCTTTATTTATAACAGAATTCGACCAAACATCCTTCAAAAGTCTTACAATTTCGTTTCGGGTTTGAGGATCTATTTTTGGAGCCGTAATTTACTCCTACTAATAAAAATAGTTAGATTGGTAATTTAAAGGTTTCAATTTTAAAATATAACTGGCAGCAAAGAGATAAAAATTTACCATCCATAGTTATATGCTTTTAAAATTGGTCACACTAATTTTGAATCAACCGGTATTGTACGCATATTAGTAATGGATCATCCTTTCACTTAACCCGCGATCACTCGCGCGGGGTGTTCTGTACACCCCAGCAACAAGAAAAGCCTCCTACAATTCTAAAAATAATGCGCAGAGCCACGATTTTTTCTGTAGCTGCCCATTTTAGGTCATTGAACCTTCAGACCTGATGTAATCAATCTCGCTAGGACGATTGGAATGTAACGACCTTCAAAAGTTTATTTGGGGTGCTGAGAACACCCCGCGAGAGATTGAGTTAT
>BMAV01020037.1:0-13251 GCA_019973955.1 Trichonephila inaurata madagascariensis
AAAATACAGCTTTTGAACTTCGTTATCAATTTTTAAAATTTAAACCCGGAAAATCGTATGCTAGTTAGACGTCAGCATTCCTTTTTAACTGGTTTCAAGATAAATTTTTAACTATTATATTCAACTTTTATTAAAAACTGTAATTACAAATTTAATGTGATTAAAAAGTAAAGATTTTAATGTAAATTTAAAAAGTATTTTGCTACTTAACATCGTGATTCTGTTATATTTATGTACATATTTATATTAACTATAATTATTAAATAAAAAGAAAGTAAAATAAAATTTTTCTTTGCCCAAATGGGAATTGACTTTTAAAATTTTTTTTATTACTTTTGGGGTAAAGTTTTTTTTGCGTTAAACCTGAACGAGCTGAAAACAACTTGGGGAGGATTTCAGGAAATCCAAAAAAAAGTTAAGGGGCCATTGAGAAGGAAAAGATTGTAAAGGGCGAAAATTGGAAGGAATTTAAAATTGATTTTAATTATACCTATCATATATAAAAAAATTTTATCTTCGGGAATTTCAATTTTTTGCTTGTTTACATGATTTTTTAGTTGAAGGAAATCCGTAAAAAAAGGGGGACCTAAAGGGTGACTGAAAAAAGGCCCAAAGAACTTTTGAAAGTTGGGGAGAAGGTAAGGACATAAAAAAGATCTTGGAAAAACTAAAGCCCGAGAAGAGGATTTTTATGCGAGTAAGTCTAAAAAAAGTTAAAAAATAATTGAGTTGTACCCACATATAAATCACATCAGTGATTGTCTCTTTTATAGTTATAGAAAAATTAAAAAGTTTTTTTTGAAGTGATGAGTCTCGGGATGAGCTAAGAAAAGCAGAGAGCGATTCCAAATCCCAAAAAAAGTTGGGCCCCATTAAAAAAAGGAAAATTTTAAAGGGGCGTACCTTGAAAAGGTAATAAAAAATTATTTTAATTAAAATCCATCAGAAATTAAATTATTTTTATTTCTAATTAATCAATTTTAAATTGTTTAATTATTGGTTTCAGCTGAAGGAAATGTGAAAAATTGGGGGAAAAAAAGGGGACCCCCAAAAAAAGGCCAAGGGAACTTTTGAGAAGTTGGGAAACGGACTACGGGAACAAGCTTTTGGAAAAAAAAACTGAAGCCCAAAAAAACGATGTCGATGAGGCACTTTATGCTGAGTAAGTAAGTTCTTTTGGACATAGAATAAAATGTTTCCTTTTAAAGACATTTACAATTAAATTTTAAAAATTGATAAATTTTTTAAATATTTTCTTTAATTACCAGGTGCCCATTAACGATGAAAAAAAGTTTAGAGAGCGTTTCCCAAGAAACTCGAAAAAGTTAAGGAAGCCATTGAGAAGGAAAGGTTGAAAAAGGCAAATTTTAGAAGGTAATATTTCAATTCTTCTTAAATTTTGTAGATACGTTATGTTCATTTCCCAAAAAAAAAATAGATGATAATGTTTCAATGATTTTAGTTAAAGGGAAACCGTAAAAAATTGAGGACTTAAAAGGGTGATCTCAGCAAAAAGGCTAAGGAACTTCTTGAAAGTTGAAAGGGGTAAGGACTACTGGAAAAGATTTTGGGAAAAACTGAAGCCCAAAAAGCACTTTATGCTGGAAAGTTTTCAAAAAGTTTTAAATAACTAACGAATCCAAATAATTTCTAAAAATTTTCTTTTAAGTTATAGCGAAAAAAATGTTTTTCTTTTGAAGCGATGAGTCTCTGGACGAGCTGAAGAATAAGCTTAGGGAAAATTTCGGAAACCTCGAAAAGTTAAAATTGAAAAAGGAAAAGTTGTAAAGGGCGAATACCTTGAAAAAGTAATATTACAATTCATTTTAATCAAACCCATCAAAAATTAAATTATTTTTATCTTCCGGAATTAATCGAATTTTAATTGTTTGTTTATCTGATTTTAGTTGAAGGAAATCCGTGAAAAATTAGAGACTTGAAGGGTGATCTCAGTGGAAGGCCGGGAACTTTTTGAAAGGAAGGAGAAGGGTAAGGACACGGAACAAGCTCTTGAAAAACTGAAGCCCAAAAAAACGAGATGTCGATGAGGATTTATGCTGAGAAAGGGAGTTCATTGTACATAGAATAAAATTTTTCCCTTTAAAGATATTTACAAATCAAAAAAAAAAGAAAAATTTTTTTAAATATTATTCTCTTAAAAATTTCTTGTTTTTGCAGTGATGACACCAAAACAGCTAAAAAGAACAAGCAGAGAGCGTTTCCCGGGAAACCCCGAAAATTGGAAGCCATTAGAAGGGAAAAGGTTGTAAAAGGGCGAATACCTTAAAGGTAATATTAAACTTCTTAAATATATCAATCAGTGGCTGTTATATTTGTTCCAGGGAAAAAAGATTTTAATTGTTTGACCTGATTTTAGTTAAAAAAAAAAATTGGGGATTTAAAAAGGTGACCTCAGGAAAAGGAAGGAACTTTTGAGAAGTTGGGGAAAAGGCCAAGGCTACTGGAACAAGCTTTTGGGAAAAAAATTGAAACCAGAGAAACGAGCTGCCTTTGAAGTTGAATTCCCTAGAGTAAGTTTAAATTTTTTTTGCCATATTTTATAAAATATTTACCCTTTTATCAAACTACACGTACTTTCTAAAAAAACTACTGATTTTTCTAATTCATTTTATTGTCTTTTTTTTCAGGGACCCCAAGACTGGCTCGGAAAAAATTAAGGGGAATTTTATGACCTGAGCAAGCTGAAGGAAGCATTGAAAATGGAAAGACTGTAAAGGGGAACCTCGAAGTTTAATTTTATTAATTTCTTTAAATAAACCCTTTGTCTACGTTTTTTTTCTGGTTTTGTTTCTTTAACGTCATGGTATTCTTACGAAATAAAACTGCCTTTGTTCTCCCATTCAGTTGAAGGAAATCCGAAAAACTGAAGGGGAAATTAATCGGAGAAAAAAGGGCCAAGGAACTTTTAAACAACTCAAAGAGAAGGCGGGGTACTGGAAAAGATCTTGGGCAAATTTACCGGAAAGGAGACTAGAGCCCCCGAGTAAAATTTATTCTCTACAAATTAATTTTATAAGAAATTATCCCGGGTAGGTTTCTTTTTTTTTTTATCTTTTAAAATTTTCCCCTGATGATGTTAAGGGGGAAATCAAAAACCTTTTAGGGGAACTTTGGGCCGCATTTTAAAAGATCAAAAAAGCAATTGATAACGGCAAGGGTTTTGAAGACACTCTTAAAAAAGGTATTTGTTACAGGTATTCTGGGAAAAAAAAAAATTTGCACCTGTTGGGCTATTGGGAATCATTGTTGATTCACAGATTAAAATCTGTTTGAAGTTAAAAAATCCCTTTTTTTAAAAAAAAATCATAGGGTTTAAAATTACAGACTAGAAATTATATGAAATTTGTAACGGCCCCCAAGGTTGTTGTGTTGGGGGTTATAGCAAAGAAGCCCTTTTTTTCCAAATTTTTTTAATCCCTTTCAATCAACCCAAAACCCAAATAAAGGGGCACTTAATAATACCCGGATATGCACTTGATAATCCGAAAAATCAACAGTAAAAACAATACTCAAGAATATTATTAAAATCCTTTGACCCTGATCGCTCTTGACTTTTTTCGGTAAAATTTCTTAAAATCGTTTGACTTACGACCTCCGGTCGTATCTTGTTTACAACTTAAGCAACTTTTAATCACCAACTATCAAATATCGACCACATCCTCGCGTATTCTAATGTCAACGTTTAAATAGAAACCCTTTTTTTAACTAAATCTGTTTCTAACCGAGGAAAATTTTTTCAGAACTTTCAGTTAAAAAAATAATTTTTCCTAGATATTATAGTTGTAAAAAAGTTACAACTTTTTTCTAGGGTCGGGACCCCCTGTAGCTTAGGGGCCAAACCAACCTTTAATGATTGAGGATTTGCCAAAGGAATAATTAAACAATTCGATTTCTTCAATTTTATGCAGCAGTCAAGAAAACAGATTAAACTTTTTTATATAGTAATTCAGCATCATTTAAAAAATTTTTTTTAAATCCAAATATATATCCTTTATATGTTTATCCTCTGTGAAAGGTTTGCCTTTGACAGCTACACAAAGGGAGTAATTACGAAACCCATTCGATCACCTTAGGTTTGATTCCAGTTGCTTGACAAAAAAAAGTTTTTGTCCACTAACCATTCTTTTATAACTTAACATTTTTTGCCCGGGATTCTTAAAAGGGGGTGATGCCTGTTTGAAAACGCCTTTGATTCTTTATGGGGACATGCAAAATTTTGCGAAGAACACACTTTGCACGATCCAAATTATTCGAAAGCGAAAACCCCCAACATCAGGATTCCTTTTTAGCAGCGTTGTTATATATCATATTGAAATGTTACAATAATTAAGCAAAAAAATTATGTTTCACGAAAACAAAACATATCGAAAATATTAAAAATCCTTTGAACAGGTTTTTTTAAAATGTGAGGCGCCCCCCCCTTAAGGGGGGATAACTCTCAAGGGGGGGGGAACATTGAAAAAATTTAAAACTAAAGATTATTCAAAAAACAAATTTCTGAAAAAAGGAAACAAAAAACTTTCTGACAAAAAAAATATAAAATTAAAAATTTTCAGATATAATACATTTATAAATATCTGTACTGTACAATGTATTTTATTATTAAATTTTAAAAATACTAAGTTAAAAACAATTTTTGGGATTACCGGGCCCCATTTGCTTTATTAAACTTATATGGGAATTTGAACGGTGTATAAATAAAATTCCTTAACTGCCGATTAAAAATTGCGGTTTGGTCCCCAACCCCCGGTTTTTCCCCGTAGACGCGCATATTTTGATGTTTTTTGGGGAAGAAAAAAAAAACAAAAAAATCCCTAAAATAAGTAAATCCTTTAAAGACTGTCATTCCAAATTATTGCATTCCAATGCCTTGAAATAATTTTTTGGATAGCAGTGCACAGAAAAAAATCAACGGAAAGCTATAATAGTCCAGAAGATTAATCTTTGGCTGAGCAAAACGTTTATATACGTCGGTGGAATAAGAGCTTAAATCTACTGTAGCTTTAGTATAAAAGTATAGTATTATTAATTTTTTAAAAAATGTTATTTTAAAGGGGGGCGAAAAAAAATGATGACTGAATATTGGGTCACGAGTATTGAAAGTTTGAGAAGCACTGCTACAGAGCATGCGCTGTGCATCAAACTAAATTCTTTCGACTGAAATCATACTCAATACCCTTACATCGATGATACAAAGTGGTTCAAATTTATGTGATAATTTTGTAGAATTCCACTGAAGCTACATTTGGCACGCGTGCCATAATTTGCGACACCTGAAATAAATGTATCAATAACAATGCAAATATTGCTGGTATAAAAAGAAATAATTCAAATATTCAAAATTTCAACTTTTTAATAAACCTTGCGAGGCCATTGTAAAATAGTTTATACATCTCTAAGCTAACAACTAAAAAATAACCTATGTCTAAGAGCTATAAATTTTCTCTTGCTAGTTGAGGGAAGTCCGTGAAAAGTTGAGGGACATGAAGGTTGAGCTTGGAAACAAGGCTAAGGAACTCATCGAAAAACTTAAGGAAAAGGCAAAGGACTACTGGAAAAAGATCTTGGAGAAATTGAATTTGGAAAAACGATCCATGGAATTAGAGGAGGCTTTTGCTGAGGAAGAGAAGAGGTCCATCAAGGACATCTACGAGAAGATCAAGAACTACTTCAAAGACCTCGGAATCGACCTTAAGGAGAAATTCACCAAGTTCGGAGAATGGGCCAAGTCTCAGTACGAGAAGGGATTGGAGAAAAGCAAGGACAAGCTCGAGAATGTAAAGAACATTGCTAAGAAGGTACGCTGTTTCTAAGACGTTCTTTTCAGATATGACTTCTTTTAAGATTAAATACAAACCGAGGGAAACGTTAAAATAGCAGCACAACTTCAAAAACTTGGAGATAGATAACTGTAAAAATATCTCCCCACATTTCAAAAAAATTAAACTGTTATATTTACTCATAAAAGAATGTACCTAGTGTCACCAAACACTAGAAAAATATATGTTTAATTTAACTAATGTGTGTGTGATAACATTTTCTTCGAAACTCGTAAGCAATCTATTAAGAAAATATGAATGTTTTCTGCTTATTATGGAAAAATAGTGATTTTAATCTAAATATATAAATTTCATATGATGAAGCGTTGTGTTATGATTAAATGTATCTTGCCGCACAAAGAGTATAAACTCTTTAAATGTTACTCATGCTTGTAATAAAGGAACACAAATTTAATGAATCATATCGAAGAATTATTATATTAACATTATGCTGAGTATAAAATTAAGTTATTTTATACACATAAATTTCCAATTTTTATACCAATAAGTAAGAATAAAGAAAATCTGTAAGAATGATCACACAAGTTTGCACATTCACAATTGCAATAAATTTATATAACTTTTTAATGTTGTTTTATAGGGGATCATTTGCCGAAATAATTTTTTTTTTTCCTTTTAAAGTTTTTAAGATTTAAAGAGGATCAGCAAGGACGTTGCCGGGAAGCCTTAATTTTTTTCCGGGAAACAAGGAAGATTTAGGCAATTTCATGATGAACTAAAGGAGAAACCAAAGAAACTTAAGGAATAAAAAGACTTTCTCTTTTCCCAAAATTTTTCATAAAACCTTTTAAAGTGGATTTTTGTGTGTATTTCTAATGGAATAAATGTTTGTATTTTTTTTTAAATTGGTTTGTGTTTCTTCATTTATTATATTAGAATAATATATATATTTATTTTTATTGTAAATAATAATACGTAAGTATGCTGTATTGAATGCGGGTAAATTTAAAAAGGGGGGTTTCAAAAAGTTCCCCAAAGGGGTTGTAACGGGTCCCCTGGGAATAAAAAAAATTTTCTTTTTAAACCCCATCAGACCACCTAGAGACTTAAAATTTGGCAAATATGATTTTTTCGGCAAAAAAAAATTCTAAAAACCTTTTTTATTTCAATTCACTTAAAATTAAAAATTAAAACATTTTTTTCCCTTAATCTGTATTGTTTTTTTTTTAATTTACCCGTTCGAAGAATGGGTATTTAGTATAGTATAGACAGGGGAAAAAAAAAGAAAGGCAGATTTTCAAACTGTGGGCACCTCCCCGGGGGGATAATCTTACAAGGGGGGGGCGAGCATATCAAAAAAATCAAAAAAAAAAGATTTAAAACCTTGCAAATTTTCTGAAAGGAACAAAACAAAACATTCTGATATAATTAAAAAAGAAAAAACTTTTTTATTGGATAATATATTGTAAAAAGCATTTTTTCTTTAATGTATTTGATAATTAATTTAATCAAACTAAGTTAAAACAAAATTAAAAATTACTAGTGACTTATGGGCTTGACATATACAAAATTATACCCAAACTTTAATGCTTATCTTGATAATTTGTACGGTTTGTAATTAAAGTCATATTGTGGGTTAAAAATGCAGCTTTTTGTCGTTAATTTTGAAATCAATACATTGTTATTGTATGGAGGGGGGGGGGTAAAAGATTGAAAATTGAGTCCAAAATTGAAAGTTTGGGAAACACTGATGGGCAAAAACACAAATATTTTTTTTATTCAGTAAATAAAACAAGTCCCCTCGGGAAACTTCCGTACGAAGTTAAGTATTAATGAAAATTCTAAAAATGAAGTGGTCAAATGCAATGCATATCCCTGAGACGTAATCTCTGATATATTTTAAATAGCATACAAATATTTTCATATTGTTCTTAAAAGACTTTGAAGTCAATGTAAATATTCACTGGGGGGATATATTCAAGGCATTTGTAGTCGAGCAGAATCTTTGTGAATATGTTCAAAGATTTCTCGACTCATCGACCGTATAACGAGACCCGATGTTATAGACCAATTCATGAATAATGAATGAATCGCTTGCAACGCGGGGGCCTCTCCTGGTTTTGAATGAGTAATTGAACTTAAGGGTATCCGTGTTGCAGAGAAAAGATGAGGTATATGATTTTCTGACCTCCGTAAATTTTGCATTTTACCCCCTTAACAACACTAAATTTAGGATCATCGGGTTTTTTTTTGTTAAGAAAAATACGGGAGAGTGTAGGATAAACGAGGATAGGGAAAACGTGACTGGATGTCTTAAGCCCTTCCCCATATTAAAATGCACCATAAGTAGTAAGCTTTTTTGCTTGTCTTGAAAAGATGCAGATAGTTTAACTATGATACAAGATACAAATTCTATTTATTTATTTTTTTCGTAATGGACGTGTAACTATCAACATTTACTTCAGTAAAGTTTGTAATAATGGGTTATCAGTGAAGTCTGTCCTCTTTAGCTCGTGTTTTCTTCAATTCAGCCAAATTGGTACCTTAAGCTTGAACCATACCTCTATACAAGAAAACTTTGCTACCTAAAATTGTATAAACTGTCAGGAAGTTACAGAGAGGAATGAGAAGGATTGTATATGATTGCGGACGATATTGACATATTAATTCAGGCTAAAGCCACATATAGTATTAACTTTTGATATTCAAGATTAAGGAGGTTTATTAATGATGTAGATCTAGGGATTGCATCTCACTCAGTTAAGTACAAAACTCATTCATACGCTTTAGCTTGTCTCGTCTGCATATCGCGTAGTCATTTTAATGTTTGACTTTGTGAGAGGTTGCCACCTCTCTCTTGGGCACCTAGATATGTGGGAGGTAGGTAAGAAACACTCGACATGATCCAAACAATCTATTTATTTATCATACAATGAAAACACATAGTTTCAACTAATAACAGTAAGAGACTGTCTCGATGCTAACCGCGAAATTGGAACAACGACGGTAATACACGAAGGATTAGAAAACTGTCAAACTTGTTCCTTATTTTATAAAGGATCTAACCTATCATCCGATTTAATCTAATATCAAATTAATCTCAGTGAGCTATCGTCACTTTAAAGCTTCCTCCTAATAAATATCTTAATCACAATAATTCAAATATGATAACTTCAATAACAGTCTCTCCTAATTTCGGCCTTATTTCCTCTCCTATTTTCTATTCAAGCTAGAAAATTTCGACTATATATAGTAAGTTAATTTGAATATCACGATTTTCTTCTTCAAAAGTGTAGGCTGTGAATAACGCGAATTGATAGCCCAAAGATTTCCCAAGAGGATTAGTTGAAGGATCGCGGATAGATCCGTCACAACTTAGTATAAGCAAATTATTGTAATTTCTTGCTTGTAATGGTTTCGAGTTTCATTGCATGGCTTCTGAACCCATGCTACGTTCGGATCTTTCTCAGAGCATCTTAATCATGGGGAAGAACTTCCCCTTAACCAACACGAGGTGGAAGTACAGCAACAAACTTGTCAATGATTAACAATTTCGTATTAATAAAAAATCGTTTCATTTAAAACTAGCTAGAATACTCGTTCTTTGCAGGGGTTAAATCTCAAAGTTTAACTCAATCCAGTCAATAGAAATCACATTTTATAAGAATTACCTAACCCCACGTAAGGGCTTAATAGTTTTTATAATAAAGTATATATTTTATTTCCGCATAATACTTATTAAAATGTTTAGAAAAAAAAATTAACAGAAACAGAATAATTCCTACCTGACGACATATCTTCGGTCTTTGCGGACGTTGCACATGATATGGATGAAATTCGTGTGTTTTTAATACACGATGAGCAATACTTTTCGGTACTCCCGTGGTTCTTTCAATCCAACGAACTGAAACATTGCGAAAGGTCTAGCAATGATTTTTATGGATAGAAATGTTGTACTATTTGGGAATTGTCACTAAATGAGTAATCTTTTGAAGTAACTTGCTTAGATTAGTACATAATATTTTTCATTTTATGAAGCATCAAAGCTCGGTGAAATCATTTCCTCAAACCAGCTCAAACTGCGTTACTTTCAACTAAACAAGCAAAGATTGTGGTTAATAGAACGGCTATCAAAAATCACGTAAGGGAAGAAATCGTTGCGAAATTGTAGAATTTGTGATCACAATACTAAATGAAGCTCTGCAAATAACTTATGCGAAGTTCTGATAGTATAAAAATTCTCTGTGATTTTTAGGGATAGAAAAGAACAAGTATTGTACCGTTCTGGAATCTTAACAAAATGGACCAACATTTGAGAAAATTGCCTGGGGTTGTGTGTAATAGTTCCTTTTATGGAGAGTCGAAGATGGGTGGTATCTTTTTCCCGAAATCTGACTTACACAAGCTACATTAATTTTAACTAAACTAGCAAATGTGTTTCTCTCCGACTTGTGACTCCGATTATTAATACAGCTATGTAATATGACGTTAGTAAAAGAATAATCATAAAATTGTGAAATTTGTGGTAACATGCGCACGCACACACACACACTCAGAAGAATATGCCTTAAAATAATATTTAAAGTAGATATGTCGTGACCCGGAGATCGCAGACGTAAGAGTGTTCAGAGAAGAAGAAGACATAATCTGGAAAAATAGATGCTTTTATTTTACATTGGACACCTTATGAGTGATTTATAACTTTATTGCTTAACCCTAGGAGCAATCTCAAATCCTAATTCTTAATCTAACTTGTAAGATTATTCAAAATTACTTAACTTATGTCGGAGCTCTTTATAACAGTCCTTCTCGAACCACGATAGTTTGGTCAGCTCCAATGCTACATCCTTCCACAACTCCAGTTGGATTTTAAGATGAATATTAGCTTCAGGCCGCTGACTTCCCCGTTGCAATTCACTTTCTATTATTTTTAGATTTCACGATCAATCTCACCCACCCAAACGTCAGGTTTCAAAATAATATTTCCATTTGCATAAAATCAAGTCATTTCTATGGAAAACGGTTTTTAAACTAAAATCACAGCTAAAGAATAGTTTCGCCAGGAGGAATAGTTGAAGAACCACGAATAGAATCCATTACAGATCAACACGTTTTAGGTACTTTATGTAAAGACAAAAAAAATTATTGCAATTTTTATAAAAAAAAATCTAATGTAATTTTAATATAATTTACTTAACAATGCTAATTTGGGGTGTAAGTGTCACTTATCTTTGCATTTTTTGTAACCGAAATATGTGCTTGCTTTTTTTTTTTACCCAAAATGTGTCTAAATCTAAATCAATTGAAATTATCTGCAGTCGCATTCCTTATTCTACTTTCAATTTTTCTTTATGTATAATTTCTTAGCCTTTCACGTGGAGAAATATTTTCCCCTTAAATACATTGTTCTGAAAGGCATTAAAATGTTTGTAACTGTATGTGAACTCTTGTGTATTTTGCATGAATTTGCAACTTAAACTTTAGGAGATGTTCTTGCTTAAATATAGATTTTAACATCGGATCTTTTGATATATCAATAAATTATTCCCTGTCCTTCATTATAGGCATTTTTTTCCACAAACAGAAAGAGGTACATTTTCCATTAAAAAACTATTTAGTTGTGAAAAACACATTGCACACACACACTAACGATTATAAAATTGTTTTGTTGGATCCTGGATTGTAAGCAACAGGATATTACCAATCTATTAGGTAGTACATAAAAAACGCTTTTATATTCTCTATTACATTATAATAAAAATTTCTAAAATTATCAAAAATTAAATTAGTACTTGTAAATAGAATTCTCAGTTTTAATGACTGTAATTAGCTTTTAGATACTTGCGGTTATACAAACACAGAGAACGTGAAACCACATTTTGCATACATGTTTATAATTTTCTTTTCAATTTCTTATTTTAGCTTGTGAAACTGTGGGTATACTTCGTGGAACCCAAGGGTTCCGTGGAACACAGTTTGAGTGAGTGAGTGAATATTAACGTCGCACTTTTCAGCTACACGAGGGCTTTTGGTGACATCTGAGAACTTATAAAGACAGAACTTATAAATAGAGGACGGTTGGTCTCCTTATTATTGGTGACAGACCTCTTAATTTTGAACTATCGTCAACTGGCCGGTGGCACTAGTCTCGAACTCACAACTCGCCGACATGAGTATGTGACCATGACCACTAGGTTACCCCATTCTCTATCCGAAGCAAAAGGAAAAGCAAAGCTGTGGCACATCTTTAAATAAAACCCAGATTCATGTCGAGAAAAGAGCAATTTATTTGATCTGTGGGAAGCTTATGTTTTGATTGTTGTGCGGTTTTTAAAATAAAATTGAATATATTACCACTAAAGCAGTGTTTCTCAAACTTTCAATATTTGCGACCCAATATTCAATCATAATTTACTTCGCCCCCTCCATACAATAACAATGTATTGAATTCAATAATACTATACTTTGACGCTAAAACTACAGTATGACTTGCATCTTTAAGTGCCACCGGGGTATATAAACTTCTCGCTCAGCCAGTGCGTTAATTTTCCCGGACGTATATATACGTCTTTTTGAAGTACGGTCTTTTCTGTGAACTGCTCTCCAAAAAATTATACCGAAGGCTTTGGAATGCAATAAAATTACTTTGACAGTGTTTGCGGAGCATTTACTTATTTCAGAAGATTTACGTATTTCTTCCCCCACACACACCCTCCCCCGAATACACCACATACGCTCGCCCACGTCTTAAACGGAAGCATTGGGGAGCAAATCGCGTAATTTTTAATAGGCATTTAAAGGATTAATTATAAACCGTACAAATTAACGAGATAAGTGCTGATTTTTGCATATAATTTTATATATGACAAGCCCATGTGGTCCCTGGTAATTATTAAACTTGTTCTTAATTTAGTATTGTTAAGGGGGTCACTTCACGAAAATCGAATTAAAAATCGATTTTTCAATTTTGATTGAAAAATAAAATACCATTCATTTTCTTTCTAATGCAATTTAAATTTTTGCTCTAGCTGAATTAGAAGTATTTTTAATATTTTTTTAAAAAGTTGTTTACATTTGTCAAACCCTAAAACATCTGACTGCCACGCCCCTTTCAAATCAAAACAAAAAACACATGCTACTTTTCAGCCTTATCAAATAGTTTAAATTAATCAAAAGAATTTATTTTGATCAGCAGCTTATTCAGGAAAGAAGTGAAGTGAATAGTTGTAGCTGTTTATTTACTTTTCGGTAACTGCATGCTATATTTTTATCTCATTAAATATACAACGAATTTCTGCTATCGTGTGAAATAGTGTTTTCCATCAAAAAAAAATAACGGTAATGTTTAAAAATGTTTTTAAAAAATTGGTTAAAAAAAAAACGGAAAAAAGAAAGTTTGGAAAAATATTCAAAACCCAAAATTTTTTAAAAACTTTTTTGAAAAAATGTT
>BMAV01020038.1:0-14125 GCA_019973955.1 Trichonephila inaurata madagascariensis
AAAATAAAAACCAATTAAGTGGACAATATTTTGATCGACTAAACTTCCATAAGTACATAATTTTTATATTAATTTAATCAATGAAACTTCCTTTAAATAGCTAAGATCATAAAGAAAATATTTATATTTAGTTTTAATGTGAAAAAAGTTCATGTAAAAAATTAAACTTGCATTGCTTTTTATTTATTCATATCTAATGGGGGGGCAATGCTTTTTGGGATAGGGCCACACGGGAGGGGGAAACCGGAGGGCTGTACCTTTTTAAAATCATTGAATTGACGCAAAATCTGGCGTTTAACGTGCACTTTTAACTCAAAAAGTAATATAAAAAAATATTTTTTTAAAATATTTTTTTCCCACTTTGTTAGAAAAAACGTATTGGCGCTATTTTTGAGAAAAACTCGGAAAAAATAAATTTAATTTTTAAAATCAAAAAAAAAAATTTAGTCAAAATTTAAAATTTCGATAAAAAAAACATGGGGTTTACTAAAAGTTTAAAAAATTATAGAATTTTTGACTGAATGATAGAAATTTTTTTTTGATTAAAAAAATTTGAATAAGATAAATAAATATATAAGAGTGTTGGCAATTTAGGATTCTATATGTATCAAAATACTGTTTGTTTAATAGAAATGAGAGAGACATTCTCTTGAATTTAAAAGGTTGTAGCTCTAGAAAAATACTAATTTTTTTAAAAAAGCAGTGACAATACCTCTAAATGACTTCAATATAAAAGAGCAATGCACACGTATATTTCAGGTTTCTTCTAAAAAAAGGGGCCCCGGGCGCGTTATACAACGAATGTACCAAAAAAAAAAATGCAGCAAAATATGGTGCGTTATCGCGGGTTTTTTACGGAAATCCAAAAAAAAACAAACATAAGTTCCATAAAAAATACGCTTGGGGTTTATTTACTAATTTTTTTTGATCTCTTTATACATTTAAAATAATTATTTTAATGGTCGGGGACCCCCAATTTTCTCCCCCTTTTTTCTGAGAAAAAATAACATTTCTTGCTGAAAATTTATCATACCAATTTAAAAGTCAGTCAACCCATCTATATTTATTCCTGGTCTCCATGAAAAAGGAAAACTTTTTTCCCCAAAATATCCCTTAAAACATAAAGAACAATTTCCCCGTACATGTTTTCACATGGGAAAAAAATTTTTTGCTGCCAAAAGGTTTTTTAAAAGCAATTAATGTCCCGGTATAAACTTTCCTTCCCCCGGTCTGATTTGGGGAATAAGCTCAAAATTGTATCTACCAGGTGCTGAACAATATCAAATAATGGGATAACAAAATAACTGAATTTAAAAACCCCATATCTTGTGACCTGGTCATCCAAACTTTGCAGATGATTTTTTTGTAGAAACACTTTCAGATATTTCGTTTTCCTGATAAAGGAATTCTGTTTTCCTCACAGAGAAAATACAAGATGAGTCTTTGATCGCGCACAGCAAAGAAATCTCGATTCCAATTGGAATTTCTGTCTTGGAGGGACCTCAAATAAACCCTTTTTGTGCGGGCCATGGGCTGCCCATTTCTTTGTTTCAAATAACTAGTGATTAGGGATATCAATACCGGTATACCGAATAACGGTATTTTGAGCCATTTGTACAATTTTGTAATACAGATATTCACAAGTTTAAATACCGTTTTTTCGGTATTTACCAGAATTTTTTAAAATTTTCTCCACTATAATTCCAGGAAACAAAGTTGCAGCGTACGATCAAAAGAAGTGATAAAATTGGTGAATCATACAAGAAGGTGGACCAAAAATATCCTATTGCAGCTCAGAGCAATACTGAAAACGCACTGGATTCGTAGTCTGATAATCGTATGTGTTAAGACAAGGTTGTGTGTAGTTGTGAAGAAAATGCGTAGTATTTCGATATTTTTCAAATTGGTGATTTTGTTATTCACATTGTATTCACATATCACATATACTTTAGGGTTGAAAATATTTTTTCAAATTTATTATACATATATACAGAGATGGGTGACAAAATAATACGAACACCGCGAAAATGGCATGGCCCTTTAAAAAGCACAGCGCGCATGTTTTTTCCCTGCAGCCCCCCCAAACGGATTCAAAAGGTAATGTATCAGTCGCTCAACAGCTGCAATAGGTGTTCCGCGTCTTTTGTAATTTCTGAAAAACGCAATAATGACGGACCTGTCAGAGTTAAAAAAAGGATGATTGTTGGAATGAGGTGCGCTGGTTGCTCGGTGACGGAAACAGCTAATTTTTGGGGGGCGTGAAAGAAGTACTGTATCTGCCGTTATGACGGGATACAAAAAGTGCGAATGGCGTCGGCAAGCACAACAGTGGGCGGAAAAGAAACACCGAGAGGGATAAAAAAGTCTTAACCCGCATAGTGGCCCCAAAGCGAAGCAATCGCTATAAATAACGTCTGAGGTGAATAAATATCTTGTAACCCTATTACAGAAGAACCGTCAAAGGGGAAATGCATGCTTCGAACTTGTATGGAAGAGTTGCAATTGAAAACCCTTTTGGGAACGCACGTCATGCTGTCAGCGACGCCAGTGGTGTAAAAAACACGAAAGTGGACCCCACAACAGTGGGAACGTCATCTGGTCGGATGAATCAACGTTCTCCCCATTCCAGACCACCGGACGAGTTTATGTGTGGAGAACACCCAAAAAAGCATTGCCCCTGAATGATCATGCCGACTGTGAAGCACGGAGGTGGGCCCCTTATGGTATGGGGGCGATATCTGGGTAGTCTTGGGCCACTTGTTACTCTGCATGGCAAGGTTCAAGCTGCCCACTATGTCGATATCCTGGGGATCAGGTGCATCCATTTGTCCAGACTTTATTTCCCCGGAGAATGCCCTTTTTATCAAGACGACAACGCTCCTATCCACAGAGCTAAAATCGTGCAAGAATGGTTTGCAGAGCATGGGGGACGTAGGTCATCTTTTTTGGGCCCCCCTCAGTCACCTGATTTTAATATTATTGAATATTTGTGGGGATATTTGGAGTCAAAACTCCGTGCTCGATTCCCCCCACCATCTACGATTTCGGCATTAGAGACCGCTCTCCACGAAGAATGGCTTCATATTCCATTAAAAGTTGTTCATGACCTCTATGCGTCCATCCCACGTCACATACAGTCTGTAATTCAGTCAAAGGGGGGTCCAACTCCCTATTAATAAAGCATTTCTCCTCTTTCATAGGTGTTCGTATTATTTTGTCACCCATGTGTATATACTCATAAATAATAGTCCATAATAATGAATAAGAATTACTTTAAAGAACATAAAAAACTCGTTGATAATATATGCTTCAGTTTGATTTTATTATTTATATGATGAAAACCCCAGATCACACAGACTGAATTTTGATATTTACGCTTTTTTGTGACTTAAATAAATATGATGTTCCTTTACTTTTTTGTGATTATTTATATACTGTTCTAATTTACAATTTACACATTATTTTTGTGATATTTTACACTCTGAAATAAAAACTGGCAAATAAAAAAAGAAGCACCGGTGTTTCTTTTTTTCTGAAATTTCACTACCAGTATTAAAACCTAAAAATACCGAATATCGGTATTGAACTTTTAGTCCGATATTGCAATTTCTACTAGTGATGTGTCTCTTCAAAATTAAACCTATAATATTTTTTATTCCATTTTTTCCTGCCTTTTTTAATTTTTATATTGCAAGTAATTTTGATTTATATATAATACACATTGTCTCAAATTCTAAGGTAAATTTTAAAAAACAAGAAGAAAAAAATCGAATTGATTACAGTTTTATATAAGTCTCAACATTTATGATTATCTGTAAGCACACTGTTGATAAACTAATAACAAAGTTCTTTGGTTCGAAACGACAAATAAAGTATGTCATTATTCAAATACTTGATTCCCCTGCAGGAAAATGAACCGATTTCTATATAGGATCAGATTAATACACCGTTGTATCATATTAGAGTTCTTTCCGTATTATTGATTAAAGGAAAATTCCTTGAAAAAACAATCGAGCTATCTTTCAATTGATTCATTTTACTATTTAATTGTCCAGAAAATAAAGCAATTCATGTCAAACTATTTAGATCATATAACTATCAAATCATTCCTTATTAACGCAAATCTTTTATACAGCAATATGAATTTTACTACGATTTATACCCGGTGAAAGCCGTAACTAATGAAATATATTGCTTTAGATTGTAACGCGGACAGCTCTGTTTAATGAATTAATGTAAGCTATGAAGCTTTGGTGAATAACAGAATTATACAGTATTTATTATCTATTATTTTTTCCAATTGAAGGATATTTGAGAGATATATTAATGGAAGTAAATCCGGCCTCTAATAAATCTTTCAACAATCTAGATTTATCTATGCAGATATAAATATGTTCGATAAGTCTGATTTATTTCCTGGTTCCAGTGTGAGTGAATCCTGTTAATGTACCATTGCATATGGAGTATTATTAAACATAATGAAATATGAAGAACGTATTCAATTTTGTTTTAATAATTTTATGAGTCAGTCAGGTTTTGTGTGTGAAGAGAAGAATGAAATATATAATTTTCGAATATGATTTTGAATTTATAAATTACTAATGAAATTTTATTACACTTGGCAAATTTCAAAATGGTGTAAGAAATCATTCCGTCTTTTCAAATCGATAACATTTAAAAGTTGGAATTTTTATAAATTAACACTGAATTATAAATATTGAGAATTTTTTCTTTTATTTAAAAGATTCATTAAAATATGTGTATATATGTTTGAACCTTATTTTATTTTAATTTTACGTTTATGACCGTAATTTTTTGAACAAGAGTGTGGTTTAGTACATAAGGGAAATATTCAGTTATTTATGCATTATCTGTTTTCCGATGTCTTATCGTAGTATCAGCTGAAAGCTGGACTTTAGATTTATCATTTTCAGACATATTCCATCTCTTCGAAATATTATTTCTCTTAGCAACCTGAGTACGTCTTTGACCACCGTGGCATTTTCTCAACAGGAAATTTAATGAAAACAAACTAAAAAAGCTTCTAAGTTATGTAAACTATTTGTCAAAATAAATATTGGTATTGAAATCAATCGTAATTAATAAACCATGAGAGAACTCAAAAAACTCAATACATGAAAACAGGCATTTAGTAATGAAAATAGCTATGTCACACTGAGAAAATGGATTGCATTTAAAATTGCAGTCGAACCTCCATATTACGAACCTCTATATTGCGAATTTTTCTATACAGCAAACTTTTTCCCGGAACCAAGAACATTTCATGATTTTCTTCGTAAAATAACCTCTCTATACCGAAGTGATTTCCTAAATAATGAACTTTTTCTCTTGTGATTCAATCTTTTTTCCCTCTATTTTTGAAGTACTTCTGGACATTTCAAGTTATTTTCTCTTTTAACACATTTTAGGATTGTCATAAATCTTGAAAGGGGCCTAACTCTCCAAAAGCAGTAGGGGATTCTGGGCGTTTCATCCAAGTACAACCTTTAACCCCCGTTGTCCAGTTCACTAAAAACAACTTCGACATCCGCTTGCACCCTCAACGGAGTTGTCTTGTGTCCCGTGTCCTTGAATAGTGTTCATTTGTAGTGGTGATCAGTCGTACAGGTAACTTCGTTTCTTCTGGCTCAAAAACGTCGAAACATAATTGCTTGAGCATCAAAGAAAAAAAATTAATTCTTCAGGAAGTGGACAAAGCCGTAAAGAAACTTTCCTTGCAGTTTTTCTTCCTTCTTTTTTTGTGATAAATAAGATGTATAAAATAAATATATATTAATTTACAAAAATATGTGAATAATTAATTTTTTATTATATAATGTTTATGAGTTTAAAATTTGTTTTATGTTGTTTACAAAGAAAATTGAAAGATGAACCTCTTTATAACGAATTTTCCATATAACGAACTTTTTTTCGGGATTTAGCGACTTCGTTATGTAGCGATCCGTCGGTATTTTTAATTAATTTAATTTAGGAGTGTAAATATGCCTTTAAATGAAAGCGGAACTAAAATTTACACTCAAAAAACTTCACACGCCTTAAGACGGGGTTTCTCAAACTGTGGGCGCCCCCTTAAAGGGAGTGATAACAGTAAAAAGGGGACGCGAGTCTTTCGAAAAGTCAAAAATAATTGATTTAAAAAAATTACAAATTTACTGAAAAGAAACAAACCAAAATATACAGTCGTACCTAATAAAAATAAAATATACATTTACACTGATATAATATATTTATAAATGTATCCAGTATTGCATAATGTACTCGATAATTAATCTCACAATACTAAGTGAAGATTAAATCGTTAGGAGTGATTCACGTAGGCTTGCCGTATACAAGATTTAATACTTATCTTGATAATTTGTACTGTTTATGACTAAAATCGTATTGTAGCTTTAACGTCTAAGTGCATTATTATTGCATTCAATATAATGTTATTGTGTGGAGAGGGGTGAAATGGAAAATTAAGATTGAAAATTGGGTTGCAAACATTGAAAGTTTGAGGAGTACTGTCTTAAGAACTAAGTGGCTTTCATGTTTGAAATTTTAGAGTAAGCTTTCCAAACATATTAACCATAGAAAAATGTGAAAAAGGTCCGAATAGACTGTGAAGCTCGGATGCCGAGATATTGGCCAAAAAGCTGTAGAGGAGGGGGGAAAGGACTGGGGGATGAGTCTCAACAGATATGGTTTATAACAATAGTTATTGCGATCCCCCAAATATCAGTCCCCTAGCACCAAAAAAGTGGCATGTTAAAATATAAGACAACGGTGTGCGCGCGCATCGGTGTCGTGACAGTATGCGCGCGCATCGTAAAATTTGCCCTCGTCTTTTTTTCCCTAAAGCGCAAAAAGAAGTATAACTTCAAAAATTAATATTTTTCTTTTCTTAGGGCACTGTTATGCCTTAACTAATCCAGTATTTTAACCCTTTATCTACCGCATTATGGCTTACTGCAGTTTTTTCATGCAATATTTTTTTTGGAACACTACATTGAAAATTAAGGGATATACATAAATTTAATACTTAACTTTGGGAAATTTAATCCGTTAAAGCTAATAATTAATTAAAAATATTCAACTGTAAAATTAATTATATACACTGTTTACTTAAAATAAAGAGATAAATCCTTTTGTAAGGTCTTCAATAACATACAAAAAAATAAGACACTTAAATATTGACATTAACTATTTTTTCGGGACAAAAATGACAATCTTCGCAATCCGCTGACAATGCCGTCAGCTGAAAGTGCAATTTCTGCTATAAAACTATTCGTCTTCTCCGCTAAAATATTCCTCATAGAACCCGTGCTACCATATATCTTGGAAGAGTGGATTTCAAAGAATATTCGTAAAATTGGTTATTCCATGTTATTTTAAAGCGAGTGGTACTTATCAGTACCGTCGGTGGATAAAGGGTTAAATACACTTCATGACGAGATTTATTCTTGCTTACAATGTGTATAATTTAGAGATTTCATGTTTGTCTCAGCCGTGGAGTTTAGTAATCATTGTTACGAGCTCATGATTAGCGTGTCATGGCCCTAGTGCAACTGAAGATCACCAACGTAGAATGGCTGACGCATAGCTGGCACATGCAGAATCAAAGTCCTCCCATAAGCATGGTGTTGTAGTTTAGAGATGGGCCCTCGTCACTTGTGACCATGGTTCAAAACTACAAGGTACATTACCAATAGTCCTCGTATTGTTTTACAGTGCATCGTTAATAAATATTCATTCACTTATTTTTTGTTTTAACGAACAAATGTTTTCACATTTCAAACTGTTTTTATATTACAAGCAATCAGCATGTCAATTTCTTAAGGCTGTTTTCGGTTAATGTTAAAGAATAGGACCCGAATTCGGAACTTTTTTTTGAGATATAAAAGAAATGAAAAATTAATATGATATTCTGGCTTCACTATCCTTTAAAGAGCAGCTTTTTTTTATCATACTTCCCATTTTTAACCGAGTTGATTCATTTTTTCTGGTATAAAATGTGTTTCGTGTTTTTTCTCCTATATTGTAATGTTAAATGGGCTACGCCTACACGTATTAAAACGAAAAAGAAAATATTCATGGAATATTTTGAAACTTATAAAAACACTGTATTGTTAACAGTGGTATGAGCTAAGATATTGCACATTTCCATGGAAATAGAGGCATTTTTCTGCCTGAAAATGTGCTTCGCGTTTAGTTCAAGCCCTCGTACTTTTACCGAAGATAGCCTTAATAGTACTTAGTTGTATAGATTACGCAATCAAAAAACATTTAAATCTCTATGAACCGAATAATTTCCTCTCCTTCTTGATATACAATATTTCTTCTTAAACTTAAAATATTTGCAATTCAATTCACCTTCAAAACGAAAAAAAAAACTGGCCAAATAATAATGAAGCATAGAAATTATAATATTTAAGTATGGTATTTTTAAATTATCATATAATGGTAATAATAATCTAAGTCAGTAACAATGAATACTATAGATATTATATTTGACTGGCCGCACACTCATGAGAATCATTGATTTATTGTCTCCTCTATAATCAATCTGTCTGTTTTCCAGATGTCGATGTCATCTCTGGAAAGTCCACTGCTATTATTTGGGATTTTTTTTCCATTCTTCCATTTTCTATTCCTTTAAAGCTGACTGGAAAATATAGTAACTATATATTATTCACAAATAATTATACTGAATTGCATAATACTTACATTCATTCCAAAATGGAATGTCCGCTCTTTTCCAGCTGTGACGAGTTACATTTCTCAGAGAAAGACTGTGTCATATTTTGAGTATAAATTTTATATATAAAAGATTTATTTTTATTTTTCCTAAGCAACTTTTAATTGAAAGCCTGGAAAATAAATTACAAATTTTTCTAATCAATGTAGTTTTAATTCAATAATTGCTTTCAAAAGACGTAAAATGTTTCTATTAGCGAGATACTTCATAATTTAGACTTAAATTTCATTATTGTATGTCTAGCAGTTTGAAAATGGGATTTTTTTTTATCAACACGTCCCACAAACTCCGCTCTACCCCCTCAGGATACAATTTCCATGAAATACATTTTTAATAATTTCTATTCAACAAAGAAACATGCTTAACAAATTTCAAGTATGTGAGATTAACAATTAAAAAACAGGACTTTTTTAGTTGAAACCACATCTTAATCTCTCTCAACCCTCCTTGGGCGTCGATTTTGCAAAACTCGCTTTTGAGGCACTATACTCCATAAAAGAAACATGCCTATCAATTTTCAAGTTAGTAGGTCTAATGGTTATAAATCGGGCCTGTTTATCTATAACGGCCTTTAAGCCCCTGCAACTCTACCCCAGGTGGTTAATTTTCGTGAAACCTCTTTGTATCCTATTTCTAATCCATGAAAGAAATACACTTACCAAATTTATAACTCGTACGTCAGTGTTCCTAAATCAGTGGGGCGCCCCTTCCCTAGGGGTGCTAGGATATTGAAAAGGTGAAAATAAAAGATTATTTAAGAAATTTATTAATTTATGGTAGTAATCAAACAAAATACATTCTAAGATAATAAAAAATAAAATACATATTTACATTACATATTTATATAATACACTTATAAATGTATCAGTACTGCCCAATGTATTTTATAATTAATTTAACAATACTAAGTTAAAAACAAGTTAAAAATTACCAGTAACCTTATGAGCTTGTCATGTAAAAAATTATATATCAAAAATGAATATTCATCTTGATAATTAGTACGGTTTATAGATAATTCCTTAACTGCTGAATAAAAGATGTACGATTCGCTCCTTTTTTGAAAACCGTTTTCCACTTGGTGCACGTATGAAATATTGGGAAAAAAAGGAATTAAAAAAAAAGGCAAATCCTTTGAAGTAAGTAAATTCTTCGCAAACACCGTTAATATTACTTCATTACATTCCAAAGCCTTCGGAATAATATTAAGTAGAGCAGTGCACAGATAAGATCGTACTTCAGAAAGGCGTATATATACGCCTGACTTCGGTTAAGCCAGACGTTTATATACGTCGGGGTACTTAAGTGTTGTAGCTTTAGAATAAAGGTATAATATGATTGAATTCAATGCATTGTTATTGTATGGAGGGGGCGCGAGGAAAATTATGATTGAATATTGGGTTGCAAATATAGTGAAAGTTTGAGAAGCACTGTGTATATATAAAAATTCAAAAACGGGAATATTTATGTATAACGCCCCTTATTTTCCCCGCATGTCTACTCAATGAAAGAAACATGCCTACCAAATTTCAAGTTTGTTGGTTTAATAGTTCTGGAGATATTCTGATGAGTGAATGAGTCGCTTGTCTGCTTTAATATATATATATTGTAATGATTTCACTCAGTTCTAGGCTAACTATTTATTTCCATATGAAAATCACAAAATAATAAATAAAAAGGGGATATTCTAATTTCAGTTCAATAACTTTCGAGTCTCTTTTTTCCCTTCCGTTCCTGGACCCAGCCAGGAGCCGCTGTACCCCGGGGGGTTTTTTAATCACTTCGAGCTCTTCCGTACCTCCGGTTTCCTCGATCTTCGCCAGGAGACCGTGTACTCGGGCTCGTTATCGCTCTTCCTATCGCCGGGACGTGGAACCGCCCCCTTAAAGACCCAGTCCTCCTCTCGCCCGGGACTCTCTCGCCCTTTTTTATATTTTCTTTAGTCATCCACCGCCCCCCGTTTGTGGGCCCTCAGTCCCTGGGTTGCTGCCGCCTTCCCCGGTCCGGCTACCTTGATGTCATTTTTGCCGCGCCCACCCGGCCCCTTTTCCCCTAGTCCCAAAGAGACCCCGGGGCCGGGCAATGTTCTCCGACGCGAGGGCCCCCCGGTTCTGGGAAAATAAACACAAATATAAGGCGCCTCTTTTGAAAACCGGCAGGGGGAAAAAAAGGTGCCGAAACCGACCACCAAGCTACGAAATTCCCTTCCCAGATTGGGAACTTCCCCAAATTTTTAGCTTCTTTTCGGCAAGGGACTGTTTGGGAAAATGGGGGGGGGTAAGGGTGTCACTTTAAATTTTTTATATAAATTTTTTAAAAAAAAATAAAATAATATATATATATAAAATTGTTAATATATTATTAATATGTTTTTTTATTAAAATTTTTAAAAAAAATTTAATATATATATATATATATATATATATATATATATATATATATTATATATATATATATATTTATATATATATATATATATACATATATTTTCAAATTTAAGTTATGTTTTAATAAAAAAACCCATTTTTACACTATTACAAAATTACATTTTTGAATGTGTAATTATTATCATGAAACCCTAAAAACTAAATTGCTTTTTTCCCATTTTTTTTCCCAAATTTTATAATTTGTGTCCAAATAATTTTAAGCTTTTAAAATATTTTTTCTGCAATTTTTGTTCATTGTTCATTGTTTTTTCATATGTACACAATTCTTGGTATTGCATATATCGCATAAAAAATTAACACAAAATATATTTGGAATTGATCATATAATCGTAAAACATTAATTACATAATTTAAAACTTTAGATCATCTGCCTCAATATCGAATTCCTAAATGTGAGAAGATATATTTAACACGATTAAAGTCAGGAACAATAGGGTTAAGTAACAAATGTATAAAAACAAAATTTTTGTATTCAAGATTCATTTGAAAAACAATCTAGACACTTGTAAAACATTAATTAAAGTACCCTGACAAATTTAAATAACGATGTTCAAAAAATATAAATGAATGTACTTTATTATTTTCTTCTTAAAAATGCGATAGAAAAATACACCTATATCTCAAACAAATAAAGCATAAACAGTTTTTCATAATTCGTTACAAAAATGAATACTGGTTAATATCATTTAAAAAATTTTAAACATATATTTTTTTTAGCTATAATTAAAATATACAGTATAAACCAATCCCTAATTTTCAGGTTTAATTAAAGCAGTAAAAAATGTTAAGTAATTGTAAATTAAGATAAGACAAAGAGCAAAGATGTGAAGTGTGGAGTTAAAAATTTTATGGGGGGGAATTTTAAACATTAAAATTCATTTTTTAAAAAAGAGAAAGTAATTCCTTTCGCTTTGTAATGACCCATAAAAAAATTTCCCAAAATTATTTACTTTTTATTTACTATGAAAAATTTTTCCCCAATAAAAATACTCTTTTTAACCTATTTTTTTTCTTGTTGTTTTTTATAGAATTATTCTATCTATTTAACAATCAAAAGGAACTCTTTTCCTAGGGGAAAATTTTCATCAATAAATTAACATAGTCGAAAAATTTTCATTCTCATTCATGCGGAACGATGGCAGTTCTTTTTTAACGGGCTTTGGGGGTTGCGATAACAATAATGGTTTTCGATATTTTATTCATATTTGTTGTTTGCATGAAAAATAAAAATTTTATATTCAGATTTAAAGTTAGCTTTTTTCAAGAGTTTAAGGGGGTTGTCGTTTTCAATACGTTTGGGTTTCTTTCCAAATTATTTTATCATTTCGCCTTTATTTCACTCATTCCACTGCTACGGGTAAAAAATCCCCTATCATATTTAGCTAATTGTTGATTCAACTTAACTACAAACAGTTTTGTTGTTTAATTATAGTACTAGAGCGTTTCTAAAACTTTGGGGCGTGATAATTCTACACGATGGGGGCTCGAACACATTATAAAGTCGAAAACCAAAGATTATTTAAAAAAATAATTAATTTACTGTAAGTAACAAACGAAATGCATTCTGACATAATAAAAAATGAAGTACACATTTACAATTTACATTTACTGATACAATACACATACAAATGTATCAGTCTATTTTATAATTAATTTAACAATACTAAAATAATAACAAGTTTGATAATTACCAGTGACCTTATATGGGTTTGTATTAAAACTTATCTTAATGATTTGTATGGTTTATATAATTAATCCTTTAATTGCCGGATAAAAGTTTGCACGATTCGCTCTCCAATACCACCGTTTTCCACGTAGATGCTCATATGTGATGGTTTTTTTTGGGAAGAGAAAGGGATAAATAAGCAAATCCTCTGAAATAAGTAAATCCTCCGCAAACACTGTCAAAGTCCTTTTATTGCATTCCAAAGCCATCGGAATAATTTTATGGACAGTAGTGCACAGAAACGATCGTACTTCAGAAAGTTGTATATATATGCATCCAGAAAATTAATGCTATGGCTGAGCGAGACGGTTATATACGCCGGTGGCACTTAAGAGGCTAAAAATGTATTGCAGCTTTAGTGTCAAATTGCAGTATTATTGAATTCACACAGACATTGTTATTGTATGGAGAGGGGGGAGGCGATGAAAATTATGATTGAATTTTGGGTCACGAATATTGAAAGTATGAGAAGCACTGCTGTTCTAGATAAAAAAACAGTCTCTTAGTGTTGGGAATACGGCAGAATAAATTACTCTGCATAGTTACATTTTCTGAAGGTGAAATGAATCTGAGGATAAATGTGGTCAAAATATCCATTAAATTAAAATTATGAGTAATTGTATCCACAGCTAAAATATAAATCTTTAAAACATTTGGGGTAATTTTCGTTCAACCTGAGCAGTCGAGTCACAAAGACTCGTCACTCGATAATCCGGTGTTCCGGATAACTTGGTCACAACAATGCAGGTCGAAAAAACATCACGTGCAGACCAGTTAATAAGAAAATGCCATAAAATGATGATGTTAAAGTTGGGGACACCTTACAAAAAACTCAAATATCACATAGTGAGGGACTAAAGGCTGTCGAAATCGTCCTTCAGTTTTTTGAACGAAGTGCGTCGGTAATCGACTTACTGTTCCTCCGTATCTTCACGATGAAGCAGTCAAATGAAGAGTTCGGTACGGAAAACAACAGGACATTCCGCATTTATTTTTAAAAAAGTAGCGAGTTTCTGCAAAGTCAGCTATTAACTTTTTACTAGACAGTATTATACATTCATAAAGTATTTTTCCGAGGGGAGACTTCTCAAGTGAATTTCTGAATGCTATCTATTAATTAATTTTTATTTTCCTGTTTAATAGTAAGATATATACCCCTTTATAAGGGATGTTTTTCCTTGTTTTGGTTCCGACTAC